>CABFWO010001914.1:102608-125113 GCA_902155825.1 Timema genevievae
TTTTTTTTTTTTTTTTTTTAGAAATCACGTGTGGATAAGAACTCCCCAATGAAGCTATGGTTGTCGGATGAAGCTACGTTTAAATTGAACGGGCAAATCAATCGCTACGATTGTGTGTACTGAAGTGATGTTAACCCACGTGCTATCTAAAGACTAGTGTGACATAAAAATAGCGACTACTAGCGCTCGCCGGCGAGTGAAAAAGCAGTCGCTAGAGAAGTTGGACGTGTTCACTTTGGTCGCTTCTTACCAAACCCAATATCATTGCTGAGGAATCTACAGGTCTTATGAAGAAAAGCTTATCTTCTCTCTCAGTTATGTGTGAAGGTGGTGTGCTGGGGTAATAACCTCGACTAACCAGCGTTGCCAAACTGTCATATTCGAAAGGAGAGTGACCACACCGCACACGAAAACTAGAGAATGACAACGCTGTTTCCCAATAGTAATCATGAGGTTGACTCTGTGATGATATCCAGTATAGCCAGTAGCCGACCTTGAGGGTCACGTGATTCACTCGTCGCTAGCGAGTAGCGCCCTAGTCGCCCGGTGTGACAGTGGAATAGCAATTAGCAGTGCAGTAACGGATGTTATTTATAACCGAGTGGTTGTATCGTTTTGTGTGCTGTATTTATTTTGTATTGAAATACAATCTACACAATCACGTGATTTGCTGTACTCGCCGCTACTTTAACACAATGTGGCATAGAAGCAGTGCTGTCGAGAGCCATTCAGGGCCCGGGGGGCAAATAATGTTGTCGGGGCCCCCTTTCCAATACTCTAATGCGCAACTTTTCAGACCCCTAACAATCCTCAAAAAAGGAAATCTCAAAGCCTGCACTTTTCAGAGATTATATTGTTATGTAAATATCAAAACTAGTATATAATTTTTAACAACGATTTTAAGAAAATTATTTCAGAAACTTCTCCCAAGACAACTTAGTAACCATCCAACTATGCACGAGAATTTTTCAGAAATACAACGAACTTAAAGTCTGTTCAGTATAGGAATTGTTTTCTAAAAGGCCTTTTTTCCTACCATAAATATATTATATAGTAGGATATTGGTAGGAAAAAAGATCTTCCAGAGAGTAATTCCAACCGTGAATGGAGTATACACACATTTGCAACACATATTTTATATTGAAAAGTGGAAGGAAAGAACTTTAAATAAAAGAATTACCTTTTTTAATTTATTTTAATTTATGTTTTATTTCTCAGGTTTTTTTTTTAATTTAACAATTTAACTAAGACCTAATAAATTAGAATATAACTGAGTCATTTAAAATTTGCCTTTCGAGCTTTTCTATCAGCGAACATTTGAATAGTGGAGTCAAAATTCAATGTCCGTGCAAGTCTTTATTCAATGGATAGTGTTCCCAGATCAGTTAGTCTTTGTTGACCCATTGTTGATATAAATCAGTTCTTTATTCTGATAAACACAATAAAAGATTGTTCTGCTTGAGCAACAGAAACTGGGAGTGTGTAGAATGTGCGCAAAGCAACGCATCTGGAATATTGAGTCATGTTATTTTGTTGAGCAGTTTTAGGGACCACAGAGTAGATTTAGAAATGTTTGTCGTAAGTCACCAACATCATTTAAATAGCCTAATAGCCTTAACGGCGGAACCTTTAATCTTATTTATGGCTCATCCACTCAAGTTTAAATAGTCATAATTAGTGTGCTTAATTTAAATGTCGTATTATAGTGCACTTTTCTTTCGTTTCGCTAAAAATGAGATTAAAAATTCTCGAAGCCGCGCCGGGCCCCGGGGATTTCGCCCCCTCTGCCTCTCTCGGTGAGCCTGTATAGAAGTATATGGGAACTGTAGTTTAGTAGCGGCTATGAAGGAGCAGTGTGACACAGCCTTTAGAGAGAGATGGGAACTGTAGTTTAGTAGCGGCTATGAAGGAACAGTGTGACACAGCCTTTAGAGAGAGATGGGAACTTACCAGAAGTACCAGTTTGGGCAAGCATTTCTTGCTTGGGTTTAATTGGGCTAATATTCTTTGATGGTACTGTTTTGCCTTTCTTTTTAGAACCACTTCTTACTACCCGTTCAGGTTATACACCTACGTACTAATAGCACTAAAGTTTTAGGGATGAGGAGGGTTATATTTTTAGGAAGTGTACCCTCATATGCGTGGAGGGAGAGTGGTAAATCATTTTGAAAAAAAATCCTCGTACATCCAACCTAGATTTGAACCTTGATCTCCCCGTCATCGGCAGTCTAGTCTACTACAAGAGTAGCGTCTTAGACCACGCGGCCACAGAGGCGGGTTGATGATACTGTTAATCAGGACATGTCCTAAAAAGAGAAATTTGGAATTGGGTCAAAAATAAGGTTGGTATGTACTTTCAGCAGGACGGTGCGCCCCCATGGGGGACCACTTGAGTGTCCAGCAAGATCACCAGACTTTATCTAACAATTATTGAGTGTAAGGACACAATTCGTGACAAATTCGCAGACATTATGCGGACTTATGCCATACGGCTTGCCTAAGTGTGGTTAATATGGTTAATTACACACGACGGACAGCATTTCGAGCATTCCAAGTAGGTAAGATCGTTAAAACAAATGAAAAGCGAGCTTTCCTGGATCCTAAAATAATGATGGCTTTATTTAATGCTTAAGATAGAATTTATAGCTAGGCCTAGACCTTAAAGTGTGACGCCGTTACTCTTTTGTTTTGTGTGGAAGCAGTAAATAGTTCCGCTCGTTAATAAAGTCTAAACAGTGACGATCGTTAAAACGCAATAATTCTCCCTGGGGAATCCCACCTATATTCAGCTGTCCCGAACTTTCATTTGTAGCACAAAAACACTTTTATGTTCAGTCAGTCCCTTTCAATCTCCTTTCCAAACTGTGACAAAAGTCACTTTACTTCGCTTGTTTTACAATACAACAGAAACACTCTTTCTTTACGAGAATTGCAAAATATTTTTAAAACTAATATTCTTACTTCTAGGCTAGAGTGATGCACCTTTGAATGAGTTATATCTATAGTAAAAATTTCCATAAATTTAGCTAAATCTCTATAGTGATGGATTAAATATCAACGCTATTATATTTATTAGTAACTGTTATAGCCGCATCTAAATTTCATATTCTTTAAACTGAAAAATGACACCTAGAAAGGGGAATCGAACACAGGACCTCTAGATTAATACGCCAATGCTCTAACAACTGAGCTATCCAAGAATCATTCCATTGTATTGTAAGCCTAAAGTCCTCCCTTGTCTAAGATGGCTGCGTTATCTGATAGTTCGTGATATTAATTGATCACTCATATATAGCTGACGATTTCTGTACGTCCATCACAGACGCTGCCTTAAAATATGAGTGAAGAATGACCCTGGGCACGGGACGATTTCTGGACAGCTCAGTGGTTAGAGAATTGGTGTACTAATCCAAAGGTCTCAGGTTCGATCCCGTGTCCAGGTGTCACTTTTCAATTTAAAGAATATAAATCTTTAAGTTGAAATCATTAATTTAAAATTCACTCACTTAGAAATGAGTGTAAAAATCTATTGCTTGGTCGTTAAAACACAATATTTACAACACATCGTCCCTGTGGTCAAGATGGTCGGAAAGGATGGCCACAGCTCAAAATGGTCGGGGAGGAGAGCCACGGTTCAAGATGGTCGGGGAAGAGGACCACAGTTCAAGATGGTCGGGGAAGAGGACCTGGGAGGAGGGCCACAGTTCAAGATGATCGGGGAGGAGGACCTGGGAGGAGGGCCACAGTTCAAGATGGTCGAGGAGGAGAGCCACGATTCAAGATGGTCGGGGAGGAGAGCCACGATTCAAGATGGTTGGGGAGGAGCGCCACGATTCAAGATGGTCGGGGAGGAGAGCCACAGTTCAAGATGGTCGGGGAAGAGGACCTGGGAGGAGGGCCACAGTTCAAGATGGTCGAGGAGGAGAGCCATGATTCAAGATGGTCGGGGAAGAGGACCTGGGAGGAGGGCCACAGTTCAAGATGGTCGAGGAGGAGGCCCACAGTTCAAGATGGTCGGGGAAGGGGCCAACGGTTCAAGATGGCTCTGATAATGTGATATATAGCCATGTTTTAAAAAAACGCTCCCTCAATACTAACACAAGAAACACTAAAGTAACACATCCACATCGGTGTGCATGCGGACAAAGGCGGCAGACCTTTCCCGTGTATAGAAACCCCCCTCCTTTTCCAAAACTAGTTTCCCGCTCACCCACCACAAAATGCGGGTATACTTTCATCCAAATTCTAAGTTGTTCGTTCTCGCTCCATTAGCGTCAATACACGGGTATCCTGGACCAGTAGTAATACGTGGGGTGGGAGGAGGGAGGGAAGACGCCCTCCCGAGGAAAGTGTCTGCGGCCGCCACTGGGCTAGATCGGTGAAAGGATCCAAGACATTACGAGGAAGCAGAGCGCTAAAGTAAGGAGTAGGTAAACAACAAAAAGAGAGAGAGAAGGAATGTAACCAACCAGTGAAGACTCCACGAAGAAAGGAAGAAAGAACAAACGAATATTTCACTTTCTCCAGAAGAGAGTGTTTTACTTTCTTCCTCGATTGAAGAGTTTGGTCACTTCGAGTGTGGGATGACGTATGGGCCGTCGTATTCATAATGACATCACAAAAGTAAAAACTACTTATTTGTTTTTGTTCTAACAGGCGTTTAACGAAAGTAAAAAGTAGGTCGTACCGTTAAATGCTTCCGCACGGCGTGAAAACTACTACTCATCAAACGCGGGTGCAAACCAAAGGAGCTGGTCATCGTCAGACTCATAGAAACGCATCAGAAAGATTTAAAAAAAGGAGCCTCATTTAATTGCACTTTTTTAAATTATTTTAAAATAGTTTTAAAATGACTGTTTGCATCTATTTCGAATGATGTTTAACTATTTGGACACTTTTTGAACAACTATTAACAATTTTCCAGCTATTTCTAACCATGAAGTATTTTAAGTTATTTTGAACAAATATTATTTTAAACTGGACCACGAATAAGAAATTTTGTGATGTTGAACCCAAAGTATTTATTTTCATACTAAAATAAATGGTACGGTGTACCTTACAAACTTTCTCCAGCTTTTATCATAAAATATGACATTTTACTAAAAACTAGTAAGCTTTGTGAAACTAATTAATATATAACTTACATTATTGTAGAAACACTACACCAAAGATCATAAATAAAATAAAATATAGACCTACTGTTACTTGCTTACTCTATGGCATTAGGAACTAGGAACACTTACAGAAAAATTAAGAAAAACGAAACCTCTTTGTCCATCAAAGAGCATAAGAATTAAATTCATTTTCAAAGACCTGAATTTTGTTAAAAAGTATAGGCCTATATATATATGCTTATAGCTCAGAAATTATTCGTTTAGTAAAATATATTTCAAATAAAAGATTTTCAACTTTAACAGTACTACCACTTTACAATCATAGGTTATTTCGTACGGTATCTCAAATTGTTGCGGAGAAATTATCAAAGTTGGAAAGTTTCCCCCATGTAAAGTACCCTCAAAGTCATCTTCATAAGAAAATGATAATTGTCATCTTATTTATAAACAGTGTCTAGGTATCACAGTTAGTCAAAATCGTTGGAGCAAGTTTTAAAAAAGATTTTTTTTGTATTCTTCTCTTTTTGCCCGTCAGTAAACTACCCTTAGACTAATTTTAGGGTTAGATAACTAATTCCAAAAACTCATCGAGGGGGGAGCGGGGGCGCTTATGAAAACCCCAGATACCAAGTTTTATCCCAATCGGTTAAACCGTTTCGGCTCTAGTCCGAGGTACAGACAGACAGACAGACAGACACGACAGTATCGCGATAACCACGTTTTTTGTTTCAGGGGGTCATGAAAAGTCGACATTTATCAATATATCGAGTTAGAGGTTGGTTTTTTTTACGATTACAATACTTCTTCCACCAAGGTGTGGAGTTACAAGATATTCCCTTCCAAGCTAAGGTTAAATCATTCACAAGTGGCTTGCTAAGGAATGAATTATAGTAACTGGGTAGTCAAGGCTTGAAATTTAGAAAAAATATGAAACCCAAGTATTTTTACATTTTATTTTCAATTTAAAAAAAAATTAATATTAGCAGTACCCGTTTCGGTGGTTGAATGGTCAAAGACCTAATGTGTCACTGTCGCAAGGTACTAATCTACCGATGACGGGGGAGATCGGGGTTCGAATACCGGTCGGATCTATTGAGAGTGGTTTTTCATACATGATTTTCCACTCTTACCTCACGCAAATTCTAGAAGAATACCTCTAAAATCCTTCCTTCCTCATCCATAACCCAACAGAGAATTATAATATTTATGTGTACAGCCCAAACGGCTAGTAAGACGCGATACAACACCCTCATCCCCTCCCCCCAACCAAAAAAGATATTTAATATCAAAATAATCAACCCTCCTAATTGCTTTATTGATTTTTTTTAACGGAACTTTCTCAAATTACGAAATAAGCTTCATCTGTAGCCAAATTAATGATGCCAATAATTGGCTGCAAAAAGAATTAATGAACCTCGAAATATGGTGTCACGTTTTGTGTCCTGAGTTCAGAGTTTCCCCCGCAATAATAGTAATATTAATTAGCTTGGGGACCAATCAGTGAGTACCTCGTGGTACGGTAGACAAAGTCTCCTCGGAGCCGAGAAGTTTCAATTGAAACAGAATATTAATTAACAGAACCTGTCATGACTCATTCTGCAGTGGCGTGCGTTGTTCCGTAACAAGGCCGGGGGGGGGGAGATAGGGATCTGGTACTATATTGTATCCAGTGGGAGCCAGGTGAATTAACTAGATCTACAACACAGTTCTCTTACGAATGGATATATCTTGACAGCTAGAAAAAAAAGTTACTAGATCTACTTTCAAGCATATACGTCAAGCCAAGTGATCTGCATCTGTCACTTTTGATAAATATTATCAATACATATAAAATAACAATAATAACACAGTAGCCCCGTTTCAGTGGCCGAACGGTCTAAGGCGTCACTCGCTGATGAGGGTGGTTTTCCCCCTCAATGGTTTCCCACTCTCCTTCCAATCAAATGTGGGTATATTACCTCTCAAATACTTCCGTCCTGATCCATATCCCATTAGAGTAGGTAATTATCATATATGTGTATAACCTGAGCCGGTAGTAAGGCGCGACGATAATATATATATAATAAAATGCTATCAATGTCGACAGTAAAAACAGGTTTGTATTTTTTAAAAGGTTCTCAAAATGTCCGTCCGTAAGAAAATCAAGGTATATCAAGGTATATCAAGGTATACTGTAAGTTATCACACAAGTAAATCATTAACGTGGTCCAAATTACTAACAAATTCTGAGCGACGCGCATCATCTGTAGCGCGTACTAAGAACCACGTTCGTCTGGTCCTAATTGATTAGTCGGCGACCGGGAGTGGAGGTCAGGGTTCGAGTGTAGGCCGGGTATGTTTTTCCTAAATGGTTTCCCACTAAATTCTACCTCCCTCATCTCTATCTCATCTCGTTAACGTAGTTAAACGAGGACAGCTCGTAAGAGTAGCGAAACGTGGTGTAAAATAAAATCGGGGCGGATTAAAAACAGGCTAAATGCTTAAGAAAAAAATGGGGTGTGGCTGTGTCATGGACACGGCCGTGTGTTGTACGTGAATACGTTTATGTAACGGGTTATATTTTTTAAATAAAATATTTTTATTTATGTATACTATATATATATACAATCGATAGATTTTGACGACAGCTGACGATTAAAACTTAAACGAACATCGTATCTTCTCCGAGTCAAAAGTTATACTAATTGCAAGTCTCGATACGCAGCAAAATAACCTCAAATGGCGGCGCTTCCCCCTCCACCGCGCGTGAGGCGTCACTGTTCTCGCTTATCGTAATGAATTCTTTGATCCTTTAGCTATCCAGTGGTATAATTTAATTTTGGATGTAGAGGAAAGATTCGAAACTACAACACCAAACTGTATCCCCCGATTTTGTTATCAATAGGTTTTTTGGATTGCCCCCGTATGGTAGCAAGTTTAAAGACGTATTCACGTCAACAAAGTCAATATAATATCACAACCATGTTTTCATATTAATTGTAACGATATTTGTTTATAAACCCTTACGTCACTTTTTATATTTTGTAAAGAAAAGAAAAAAAATGCCCACTTTGTTGACCGCATGGTCTAGGACATACAATAAACTAGACTATCTGTGAACGGGAGATCGAGGTCTAAATTCCGGCTAAGCGTTTTGAGGATTACACCTTGTTCCAATGTCTACAGAGTATCAGAACAGACTGTATCACACCTTGTTTCAATATGTCCACAGAGTATCAGAACAGACTGTACCAAACCTTGTTCCAATGTCCACAGAGTATCAGAACAGACTGTACCACACCTTGTTCTAATGTCCACAGAGTATCAGAACAGACTGTACCACACCTTGTTCCAATGTCCACAGAGTATCAGAACAGACTGTATCACACCTTGTTCCAATGTCCACAGAGTATCAGAACAGACTGTATCACACCTTGTTCCAATGTCCACAGAGTATCAGAACAGACTGTATCACACCTTGTTCCAATGTCTACAGAGTATCAGAACAGACTGTATCACACCTTGTTCCAATATGTCTACAGAGTATCAGAACAGACTGTATCACACCTTGTTCTAATGTCCACAGAGTATCAGAACAGACTGTATCACACTTTGTTCCAATGTCTACACTACAGAGTATCTGAACAGACTGTATCACACCTTGTTCCAAGTGGAAGAGGAGGAAGCTAAGATACTCCCCCGAGTCTTATCTCAGAGTGTGCTAGAGTGTATTGTTATCTCGTGTAGCTGTAATTTCCTCTCAGAATGAGTTCTGGGTGTTGTAGTGAAACTATCAGAGGGGACATCTTGCCCCGACCAGGGGGGGTTGTGAGGGGGACCACAACACGAACTGATGAACAGATCCTATAAAGACTAGTATGCAAAAAAGATGTTGAGTGAAACAGAATAGATAGCAAATCAACGCACCTTTGACTCGATTTACCCTTCCAGTTCACTCGTCCTTGTTCTTGCATACCACCATTGATTTATTTCTAGAACCTCAATAAACTTCAATAAACACGTTTAGGTTAATTTAGTAACAAAGGGAATGTTACAGAATTTCCCCAATCGATGCTTATATTATAAAAAGGGCTACCCGCTTCGCTGGCCGCGTGGTCTAGCGCGCTACTCTCGCAGGAGACTAGACTACCGATTACGGGGATATGGAGGTTCGAATCTCGGACGGGTGTGCCGAGTGTGGTTTTTTCCAATTTTGTTTTCTGTTCTCCCTCCACGCAGATGTGGGTACACTTCCTTAACCATTAGCGTAATTAGTACATACTCGTATAACCTGAACGAGTTATAAGACGCAGTGCTATATTAAAAAAAACTTAGCTAATTTAAAAAGTAATTCCTCTCCCCTCTCCTCAATTGGTTTCCCCTTTTCAATGCATTCAAATGCTGGTACAAATTCTACTTTCCTTGTCCCTTTTCTCCTATGGTTTAAAAAAAAGTCTTCAACATTGCAATACTAGTTTGAACATTATAAAAAAAATTATGGCTGCCATGATGGCGGATAGCAAACCGGCTGAATCATTAAGGGAAATGTTACGAGTTGTGATTTAGAGAATAGTTACTGTTCTAAAATAAGAATATTTCTGTAAAACATATTAATATTTGCATCTCATGAAAACAAGGATATTATTCAATCCTGTGTCCTTTTTTTTTATCAGGTTAATCCCCGTGAAAGCAGACATTTTGTTCATGCAAGGAGAGAAACGTTCGGGACTATTCAAACATAGTTTTATGAAACAACAAGTTTTGCTCACACTTTTGATACAAATTGTGGAGGGGGGGTGTTATTTGCGCCTGAGACCTCACTTGATAGTGGATGTTGAAACAATAACCACATTTGGGTGGAGAGAGAGTGAAAAATCGTCTAGTAAAAAAGTACCCTCAGCATACCCGGGTGTGATCTGAACCCATGCCTGTTCATTATCAACGCACAAAAAAAAAACCTCCGAGGCATAAGCCCGTAATCAAGCCATACCGACCAAGCCAAAGCCGTCTGTTGGTGAAGATAGCGCTAACTTGTGTAGATAGAGGGTGTCATGTGGTCGGCACAACAAACCCTCCAACCATTAATCTCAGTTCTCTAGACCGGAGCCACTAATATTTCATTCAAGTACCTTCTAGTTTGTCCTCACAAGGCTGAGTATGTTCCACACCTACAGGATCGAACCCGGGACCTCTGGATCTATAACCAGGAACTATGACCACCAGACTATAGAGGCGGTCTCCAACATCAGACCAGGTTAGACTAGTCTGACTGTTAGACCCATTCCCACTAGGATTATAGACGACAATAACTATCTGGAGTTACTTTAGGGCGTGGCTTGCCTATGTCCCTCCAGACCTAATAAAGGGATGTGTAAGTTTGAACAAAAAAAAAACCACTTGGTAATTAAAATATTTAAAACCATCCTTACTTTATCATAGAGTGAGAATATTGTAATCATGAAAGTTTTTTTTTTTACCTAGCGACGATATATCTTGACCCTTTGACTCCAAACTTAATAAAAGAGGGATTTACCCTTCATGCTTTCTGTCTGTCTGTCCTGTACCTGGGGCTACACCCAAAAGTGACCAATAGATTTAGTCCAAAATTTGGTCATACTTCGAGATAAGATCGTTATTTTAAATACATATCCAAAATCATGGGTAGCTTAATGATTTTATTTTTTAAATAGTTTGAACAATTTTGTTCAAAATAGATATGTGGGTGGTGTTTTACATTAGAATGTTTTTCTTTCCTTAAAAAAATATTTAAGGGTAGTTATTAGTGCTAAAGTGTTTCTATAATAATTGTGCTCAAAATTGATATTTAAGATTGAATATTGTGTGTACTTTCTCATGAATAAGTCAACCTATTTTCAGATAGTTGGCTCCTGACAAAAGAATTTTTTTGTCACAATCTTTTTCAGAGTATGTGCAAAAGAATGGACCACCGATAACTGGGAGACCCGGGTTCAAATCCCAATCAGATGTACTGAGGATGTTTTCCCCCCAAGTAGTTTTTCCACTCTCTTCGCGCAAATGCGGGTACATTGCCTCTCAATCTTACTCATCCCTAACACATCAGCGTAATTAATTTCTTTTAACACCGCGTCTTACTAACCGTTCCGGGTTACACGCTTATGTACTGGTTCCTCTAATGTGTTAAGGATTAGAAAGGCGTAATTTTTTAGAAGAAGCGTACCCCCATTTGTGCGGATAGAGGGTGGAAAACAATTTAGGGAAAAATATCCTCAGGACACCCGACCGGGATCAATCCCCGATCTCTCCTTCATAGGCAGTCTAGTCTATTGCAAGAGTGACGCCACAGACTATGCGGCCAATGTGTACAACCCGAACGAGTTGTAAGACGCAACGACAAAATAAAGAGAATATAGGAAAGTATGCACGATTGTGTCGTACCATTTATTGTGACAAGGAATAAGTCTACCGCAATAGACCGCAATAGACCGCAATAGACCGCAATAGCGGTTTCCCCTCCTCATCCAAAGAATTACATTTGGATCCTGTCCAATATAGGGCGGTCTTTCCCTAGCTCTGGCTAATGAACGACCTTGAGTAGAAAAGGAAAACTTCGGAACGGATATCCGGAATGGTTGTCGTTGGTGGCTTTTTTAGTTATTTTTTTAACTAACTCCTCCTAGCGTTTGCGTGACCGAAATAGAACTAAGCTGTTCGCGTAACCTATGCGGAAACAAGTAACTGAATCCGGCTCTACACTTTATTGATTTTTTTTTACAAATAAGTGTATTATTATGTGTTCTGTCTTTCGACAGGTCCGTTACTTTATCCAAATTGAGTCCTCTTAACACGTCCTTTCAGCAGCTTTCCATCATATATCGTGATTCTTCATCTTATTTCCTTGCTTGAGGTCATCCATCAATTACATTCGTCATCTTCCTGTTCGCCCTCCCTCTTCCACCTTGCCTTATATGACGCCACTCTAAACATTTCTTCTCATAATGAGACACATCCAGTTTCTTCATAGAATCACCTGCAGAATTTGTCCTATTTTTCACCTGATCCGTCCACTTTATCCTCTATATTCTCCTCCATCACCACATCTCAAAAGCTTTCAAAATATTTACAAATCGCCCAAGTGTGGCTGGTGCAAAAAATAAGAAAAATGACGATACACGTCTTTAATCATCTCGCAGGGGTCAAGACAGAATTGTAAGACTCACGATTTTTTGTTTGGAGGCATATTAAATGCCAAGATATAATATTTTTTATACTGTTTACGATTACAATACTTTCTCTGATAAATTAAATAAAAAAAAGATAGGACCGGCATTTCAATCTTACTTGAGCAATTATATAGGCAAACTATGTTTATTCATGAAAAAAATACTATTTCAACGAAATCAATTTCTGCCTTCGTCTCGCGGAGACTACAGACCTCTCTGGAAGAAGAGTAGTCTATTACTCGCTGTGATCTCCGGGCAGTCACTAGATCTGATCTTGCCTCGATACCCAGAGATGGAACTCTCTCACTTTTCAAAAACCTCCAACCAGACTACCAGGCGTTATTTGTGTCGGCGGACTTAGAACTAGCACCGGTTGGCAAGAGATGTGGTGGATGGGTGGGGGAAGGCACCATTCTCTTCCTGTCTGGTTTCTACAAACTCTCTCCAGGCCGATTTGGACGACTTTCCTCCAAACAGTCCTCTCAGTCCCTGAGGAAGTCGTTAATAACCCGTCAGTGACTATGAGCATATTTACACTGATATCGCAGATATGAGGCTAGTGAAATTGAGAGGAAGTGTACCCAAATTTGCGTGGAAAGAGTAGGAAAACCACTCAGGAAAAACTAATCTTAGTAACCTACATCCAACCGGGATTTGAACTCCAATCTCCCTATCATCGGCAGTCTAATCCATTACGAGAGTGACGCCTTAGACCATGCGGCCACCCAAACGGATTTCAAGTACTGGTTTTTATATCCTCGTAATCGAATGTTTTTATATCACTTTATTAGCTCAACTCTGAGAAAATTGTTCCTTGTACGTTTAGTTTTGACACCCCTGGCGGTGAAATTACACCGCGGATGAACAAACACAATATTATCAAACGAATGTTCCGAGTGAAAGTTACCTGCAAGTCCCAGACACTAAATCGACGGATATAATAAAATAATAATAATAATAGTGTGTTATCCATGTGGTAGCCGCGCGCTGAGGATTCGTAGCCGCACAAGGTCAACGTTCGCTGGGGAGGTCGAAGTTCATACCCGTGCATGGTGGCTTAGTACGGCAATGCTCTAACCAGCGAGCTATCCAGGAATCGTTCCGTGCTCAGGGTCATTATTTGCAGAGGTTTTAAGGCAGAGTCTGTGATGGACGTGCGGAAATAGTCAGCTACACATGTGTGATCAATTAAGTTCTTGAGCTATCCGGTAACGTAACCATCCTCAACTCGGGAGGGCTTTATGCTGCCAACAGTACAGATAATTATGGTTATAGCCGCATCTACTAACACATATAATAGGCTAGCTCAGCTATTTAATAATCCATCTCATACGATTATGCCTGTTTTCTCATCCTCTCTCCACGAAAATGCTGGTGCGCTTACAATGAAACAACTGCCTAAAGCTTGATTCACACGCTCGCCAACAACTGAGAGAGTTATCTGCTCGAGTGGCGCAGAAATTCACAAGCTAACAGAAATGTACGTTGACCCATAATGCTTTGCAACATTAACTTTAAAAATCTGATTATTAATATATTTCATCCTCTAGTCTAAGCAAATCTTTTAGATTATTGTCACGATGAATGTCTTGTATCGTGAAACAAATCAACACAAAACAAGAACGAAACACTTTTTTACACTTAAAGTTATTTCAAAACATCTCACAAAAGTAACAAAGCTGTGTACTCGTATCTCGCTTTATGGGCGCATGCGCACTGATTTAGACGGTATAGCTCAGGCGCATGCGCAATGATGGAGACGGTATAGCTCAGGCGCATGCGCAATGATGAAGACGGTATAGCTCAGGCGCATGCGCAATGATGAAGACGGTATAGCTCAGGCGCATGCGCAATGGTTGAGACGGTATAGCTCTGGCGCATGCGCGATGATGGAGACGGTATAGCTCTGGCGCATGCGCGATGATGGAGACGGTATAGCTCTGGACGCATGCGCGATGATGGAGACGGTATAGCTAAGGCGCATGCGCAATGATGGAGACTGTATAGCTCAGGCACATGCACAATGATAGAGACGGTATAGCTCAGGCGCAGGCGCAATGGTTGAGACGGTATAGCTCAGGCGTATGCACAATGATGGAGACGGTATAGCTCAGGCGCATGCACGATATTTGAGACGGTATAGCTAAGGCGCATGCGCAATGGTTGAGACGGTATAGCTCAGGCGCATGCGCAATGATAGAGACGGTATAGCTCAGGCGCATGCGCAATGGATGAGACGGTATAGCTCAGGCGTATGCGCAATGATAGAGATGGTATAGCTTAGGTGCATGAGCACCGATTGAACCGGTTGGTTTAGGCGCATGCGCATTGATTGAGTCTTGTTTTTTTTTAAATCTGATTGGTTCTTCCACGCGGATTTTATGTAGGAAGCGCGGAAAAGGTGAACGACCCGCGCAGTTCACGCTGATGATTGGCTCAGAGCTCGTTAATTGTGCTCTTGTTTCGGCGAGGGTGCGGTTCTTGATTGTTGTTTGTTTCCGCACGAAGGTCGGAGTGTCTCCGCTGTTGTGTCTGGTTGATATGTCGCGCACGTGAGCGAGTGCTCCTGGAAAGATTCGGGCCACCTGTCGTGACCTTGACAAGCGACGGATTTCGCACTTGTTTATCTGAAACTTCAGAACAAACTTACTGCACGGGGGCTTTATTTTAGGACGCATTTTTACGATAAAGTTGCGTTTTAAACCCAAATAATATAGGGGGGGTAAGGGGAAGTTAGGAGGTTGTTAGCACCTTGGAATACCCCTCTTGCCTAACCGGGCATGCACCGGAGGAGGTATTATAATCGTATAGTTTATTTTTATCCCCGCGTCTTACTACATGTATGTTAATTAATCTAACGGGGTTGAGATGAGGAAGGAAACATGTTAGAGGTAATACACCCGCATTTGAGTAGAAGGATGGAGGGAAAACATTAAGTAATAATCAGCCTCAGCAGACCCGACCGGGATTCAAACCCCATTATTCCCGTCATCAGCAGGCCAATGCAACTTCCAACACGAGGCAAGACGCCTTAAACCAATCGATCTCTGAAGCGGGTATAAAACTTCAAAGTCACAACTCCTAACAGGTAGGATTTGTTTCCGAATTTGTGTGGAGAGAAAATGGGGGAAAACCCACAGTAGGATCACCGGCAATCCATTCTATTGCGATTTTGATATTTTTGGCAGTGTGACCACCGATGCTAGTATTATTGCGTACATGCTCCTTGATTGGAGCCTAAGTATCGAGTATGCGCGTGCATGCCCCCCTTTAGGCTACTATTTATAGTGTATGCTACTATCGCCCGGCAATTTTTGTGTATTATATATGTTATGACTACAGTGGCGTTACCACTTCTTTGGTTTTACATGACAGCTAGCAGAAGCTATCAGTAATGCCAACATTGTCTGAAAGTAACTTTTGTCAACATATTTGGAAATTATTATTATTTGCTAAGTATTAGTATTATTATCACTAAAAATATTATCAATCACTTATAACAATACTTACCCAAGGATTACAGTATAATTCTATTTTCCATAATCAAATTTAAGACAAAAAAGTCTAGTAAATTCATTCTAGTTTTTCTCTTAACTTTTGTGGCAATTACAGGTTAAATAGAGCGGGAATTTTACATTTAATGGTATTATATTCAGTTATTAATATTTTTATAACTGGCCTCGCATATCTTTAACATAAATAAATGGTTTGTGATTATAAATAGGAAAAAATATACAACTTTCTGAAATGTTTAATATAGTAGAAAAAATTAATAATTAATACTAAGCCTAACATCAACATATCAACAATAAATAAAAAATCAATCAATCAATCAAAATAAAAAATCAACGATAAATAAAAAATAAGTATATACCTAAATTTTGACTGTCAGAAGTGACAGCTGCTAAAAACATGTTTTTGTAGATCAGATGATTCGGCTTAGGGATACATAATTTAGTCTGGTAACTTTTCAAAGCTGTCAACTGTCAGTCAGCACCAAATAAGCTATAGGGGGACTTTAATTAACTATTTCGATGTCCATTACGCTGCTCTTCTGAGACGTAGATTCTATATATATTCTGGTATAATTTTGTTTTAGTAAAACTAATTTTTATTTTTACGTTTATTTATTACATCTAACTCCGCAACTATTCAATTATTCTTTAAATAGCATATTTAGTGCAATTTATATCAAGATTACGTTGATAAATATGGATTCTTCCAAGAACGTCCACGCGCTTGAAGTTTCCAGCCAATAGTGAACGAATTACGCCCTTCTTAAGTCAGGACTTCCTGTCCGAACAGAGGATACGACACAACGGAAAGTATCCAAAAGCTTACAACAGCAAAAGTTAGTACCAATTAAATAAACACAGCACTAGTGTGGTGTGGCTACCAAAGAGAATTATATAAAGAGTATTTAAATTAAATAAAACAAAATGGCTGGATAGAGATAAAGAAAATCATACAGAAAAAACCCACTAAATTTGGAAAAAAATTATGAAATATAAAAATTAGGATCATTACTGTATATGAAGGGGGAGGACTGTGTAGTTTTAAGACGTTTAGCGTTACCATGGCAACGCGAGACGTCACAACACGGGTGGGCCGTTCGTACAGTTTGCCTACAATTCATTCGCCGTAGGAGTGGTTGTAGCTGACAGCTGGCAGTAGATGTAAAATCAGTTAAAAGAAAAAAAACCTTAAAAAAATTGTTTGTTGTGAAAATTTTGAATGTCAAAAGTAACAACAACTCAACATATGGCCTTGCAGATCATGTGGTATGGTGAACGAAAATATGGTGGCTTTTCCTAGCTTTCAGTTACCACCACTCCTATGGCATACGGGGTGGACTTGTGAAGAAGTAGAAAGTCTAGATAACATAATAGTGAAATAAAAAAATATGAATTATTAATTCATTCTATGTAATACCCTGCCCTAGAGTGGGGTATTTAAAACTAACATAACAGTGTTGAAACTAAGACAACAAGCCTACATACTCTTGGCTGGTTGTTCCGACAAGTGGGTTAGTCTGTAAGGCCCTTAAACTGCATGTAAACCGAACGGGTAGTAAGACGCGGTGATGATAAATAATAATAATAATAATAATAATAATAACTAAGAAACTGAAAGAACTGGTCTAGCTAACTTGTTGTGATGAGTTAGTAAACATTAGGAAAAAACGCTGACAACTCATAACAACTTATTCCCGTTGTGCTCGGCAACTGGGCCGAATTGAACTATAAAGGGTTCTGTTTTACAGTTATCGCGGCTGACACAATAAGATCTACCCAGAGACAGTTACTCTGCCCATCATCATAACCACACGAATTATAACATTGGGTACCTGTGCTAGAGGGCAACCATCGTTCCAAGGGTACTAGGTTCGCGTCTGTAAGGGGGATCGCGAGCGGTGTCGGTCGAGCCAGTAGTTGAGTATTCCTCACTAAGCCAGTTCTCTCACGAGCGCTTACGTCAAAGTTCTTATATCTTTTTGTAACATCTTTTAACATTACATTTTTATAGTAGTTCTTAATACTACTAATAAACCCAAAAAACACATCCATCAGTATAAATTCGAACCCACACATCTATTTTGCCACCGTCCCTACCATTCCTCGCAAGCTATCCTGACAGATTAGTCCCACGGAAAGGGGGGCGGCAACATTTTATAATAATCTAGCTTTGTAAAAAAAAAATTTTTTTAGTCTTTAATTAGTTTATTTTATCGTCTACATCTCGTTATTTGGTTTACTCACTAAAATATCCTGTAGGAATCTTCCTGCCAGGATGTAGATTAAAAAAGTCCGTGGAAGTAGATTATATCTACATAGAATAGGACACAAGGAAAAAAGTGTAATTTTGAAATCCAAATTAATGGTATCCAGGTGTAAACAAGAGTCGATTGCTTACACTCGTCATTGGAAGAAGGGAAGTATCATCAGCACGTAAACAAAAGACCTTGAAGGGTGAAATAGTCATTTTCTATTTCATACATTGGTGTCAAAAGTGTGATAGTACTTGGAGTGCGCCAGGTTACGGGCCCGACCAATTGGGAGCGTGCATCCACTATGCCCGACTAGCGGTCCAATTTACCAGTAGTTATCGTGATCTCAGAACAGACGCACGCCATACCTCCATCTTGATTTAAATAACAAAAAATTAGAATCACGTTCACATCATTATCAATTTATAAAAATATTGCAAAAAAAAAGTGTGCAAAAAATTATTTGTTAGAAAAAATCACCCATGCAATTTTTTAAAAAAGAGTTATGGATTCAAATGATCCTCGTAATTTGTTAACAATGAGTCATGAATGTTTCTCTGAAATACTCGGTATTGTGACAATATTTTAAATATAACAAAAGAACGCATTGTGACTCAACCCACCCAACCGCTTGCAAAGCGGTGACTGGCCGGGGCCAGGTTGGTCGATTGGTCCAACAACGCTACAGACACAACAACTCGTCGGGTGAAGGAGTGGGGAAGTTGGAGATCGGGTGGTTTGTACCAACCAGCCGTCCAACTTGGAAAAATAATATTTTTTCGTCGGGACAACAAGCCTACACACTGTTGGCTGGCTGTCCCGACAAGTTAGTGAGTCTGTAAGGCCCTTAAAGATGCAAACAAACCCTTTCGAAATCACAAAGTAGGGGCATCGTCGTTTAAAACGACCTAACACTGGGTTAAGTCTCCAACATCCAGTACTGGAACTAAAGGGTGTAATAGTTAGTAGCATTTACTAATCCCTTTTGTCTCTGTGTGATCATGCCCACACACACAAACCGCGTTAATCGCGTTCATTACAAATTGAGTCACGTTTATTTTGTGGCTCGCTCACGACGAGACAAAACACGCACGATAATATGCGCGCGCAACACATACTAGTCATTCAAGTCACGTTCGGAAAGGTTTTTTTTTTTTAATTTACACTTGGTACAAACCAAACAAAATGTTGTTGTCTTATTGAGAAAGCTATTTATCCTCGTCAAAGGTTATTCTCACCTTCAAATCTTGCTGCACCTTTCAAGCCAATGTTTTTCCTCTTCTCATTTTGAAAAGGTGAGAATTTTTATTTTTTTAATTTGAGATGTTTAACGCGAACTTTCTGACCTGACTGACTATATCAGCACATAGAATTCAAACTAATTTAGATCAAGAACAGACATAACACCCAGCCGTTAATTCATCATTATGAAATGAGAAATATACATGTCATCAATAATAAATTTTGTCAGTTATGCCGGGAATCGAACCTCGACCTCTCTATAGCCGGCAAACTAGACTATGCTAGCTCTACCTTTTTTTCCGCTCGCTACGAGTCTGAGCTACCCATTCGAACTACCCGCAATTTACGTTAGTTTAACGACACAGGAGGAAGATAGATTTTATACGTATAAAATTCAAGCACTCGCGTAAAGAGATGAAAAGGAAAACAAAAATGAAGGCCAAAATGTGGCAAACAAAACTCTTGGCGAGCTCTTGTCGGGATAAGAACCTCATCCTGAGCTAAGAGGTGTGCTCGCGAGCTCGCCGGGGCTGAGCCACGGCCCTTCCAATCTCTAGAAAAGTTCTGAGAAGTGGCCGAGTGGTTAGGGAGGCTGGCTATTGGTTCAGGTGTAACCAGTGGTTTGTTCTTTACATTCTGTCTAGCTAGCCAGATAGGCTATTTACACTACCATAAAGCTGGCTGACTCACTCGCTGACATTAATGTTTACCCACTTACAGATGAGCTAGAAACTTAAAATTTGACAAACTTATAGCTTATATTCTGTAACCGACGGGAAAATTCCAAAAAGTTAACAAATTTAATTTTTAGCCCCCAGAAAAAAAATAATCAAAATGTCGGAGCAACTTAAAGTCGGTGCGGAACTTTCTTTGGAGGTCTCTTGTGGCTAAACGGTAAGACCTATAAAAAAACGGATTAAACCATCAGCTACGGATTTGGCGAGATCCACACGCTTGGTCCTATTACTTTTTGTCGTATCTCCATCGGTTATACCTTAGATAGAGTTAGATTTTATGATATTAGGTAGATTTTGCATATTTTCCACACATTTTTTAATTTCAAAACAACGCTGGAATTACATTAGTTTACATCCACTTGCCCCAACGAGCAAAGCAAGTACGTATATAAAGGCCTATTAATTATGCTGTAATATAAGGGATGAGGGAGGTAAAATGTTCCATTTTACTGGGCGGTACTGACAGAATGTATTTAATTTGTCTAAGAGTTTATCCTGGTATCCAATTATTAGCTTTACCGTAAGTTGGTTTGTAACTGTACGTTAAATTTATTACTTCTATTCCGCCCCACCCTCCTGAGCCATAGCAACCTTTAGGGATTTCCACATACATTAATTACGCTAATCAAATATGGAGGAGGAAGGTACAATTTTTGATGTAATATACCCACATTTGAGTGGTGGAAGAGTGAGAAACCATTAAGGGAAAAACTTCTTCGGCACACTTAACCGGGACTCTTAACACCAATCTTCCCGTTATCGGCAATACAGTCTGTTAGAGTGACGTTTTAGACCATGCGACCACCAATGCGGGTAACGAAGCAGTAAAATATCATTTTATAGTTCACAGAGACAAACATTAAAAATAACTAGGTACAATAAGAGTCACAAAAAGTAGCCATCTAGAAATTAGGTCATTTTGTGTTACTGGGACCGCGACCATTATAAACACACCACGCGGTACACGAACTAAGCACCTCGGCGCGCTAACGGACAGAGGAGTTAATCTCGTCTTGTCTAGGGGGCGATAATGTAACGAGATGTGTTCTCCTAAATGGTTTCCCGCTCCCCCACACACCTTCCCCTCCTAAGATTACGGGTACATTCCCTCTAAAACCACGCGTCGGTGGCCGCACGGTCTAGGGCGTCCTACTCACGATATACCGGACTACCGATGACGGTAAGATCAAAGTTCGAATCCTGGTCGGGGGTTATAAGGATGGTTTCTCCACTCTCCCTCCAAGCGCATTCATGTACATTTCCTCTAAATTCAACCTTCCTCCTCCATAGCACACTACAGTAACTTACATATATGTATAACCTGAACGGATAGCGAGTGATTCGTGGTGCTAAAAATATTAAAACTAAGGGATGCGACGAGTTCCAAGCACTGGTTTTGGCGGCGACTGTCCGTGTTAAATGAACATTTATAGCAGGGGTCTTCGGCCCGCGGGTCACCCGTAGCCCACCGTAACTTTTTTTTGCGACCCACTAGACCTTGAAAAATATAAAATTATTTTAAGAGAAAAATTACAAATACATATATATGTTATATAATCAACTAATAAAATAAATACCTATTTTGTGTTATGTATTTTACGTTATTTTATAAACAATTTTTCTTTTTACATGAAAAAAGGTATTACCTTTTTATACAACTGTACTATGAACGGGCAAATGACAACTATAGTAGACAAAAAAAAAATCGTGCTACCTCCTTGTGTGAAACAGAGAACATACTTCACCAGAAATCCTAATCCCTAGTGTGAGTATAAGAATGGATTGATACGAACATTTTAATATTTATTCAATCCTAATATTGTGGGTACAGTATTGCGGCCCTAGAGCCAACAAGAGAGAAAGAAACTTTGGCCCCTGGACATCAAAATGTTGAGGACCTCTGATTTAGAAGCATGTACTGTAGAATGTATACACACAACAAACGACCCTTTGCTCTCTCCAGCCGATGTCCCAGTTGAAGACCCCTGATTCAGAAGCATGTACTGTAGAATATACAGACACAACAAACGACCCTTTGCTCTCTCCAGCCGATGTCGCAGTTGAATGTGAAACCCCAAAAAGAGCAGCACTCTGGTTGTGTTCCACTCCACCCCGGACGTTTGGTCACGGTTCTGTTGAGAGGAAAACTAGGTGAACGAGTTATTCATGGAACTCGCGAGCAAATGGACGCAGTTCTTATACGGGCCACCCACATTCAAAATATAGGTCCAGTCTTGAGAGACAACCAATTTCCCAGGTTACGAAATAGTTCTGGTCGAATGGGGCATTGACTGAATTGCTGCGAATAGAGATTATACTTCGGGGGCGGATAATTGTTTCACATCCTTATGGGGATAGTTGTTTCACATCCTTATGGGGATAGTTATTTCACATCCTTGTGGGGATAGTTATTTCACATCCTTGGGGGGGGGGGGGGGGAGTTATTTCCATATTTTGGGGGTTT
>CABFWO010001914.1:126402-145175 GCA_902155825.1 Timema genevievae
GGGGTGAGGAAAAGGACAGAACTATCCAGGAACTGTCGAGACGAGCCTTAATTAGAGAGTCAGTAAAAAAAAGAGCGAGATAGGAGGGTTGTAAATAAGGGAAGGAGAAAAGGTGTTCAACAGAACAGTCGACACGGATAGGTTTGTTTGGATGGTGACTAATTAATCAATGATAGGGGGTGGGGTGGGAGGTAAAAAGATTAAAATTCTTTGGATCTTTCTGATGACTACCTCGGCAGTCATGATTACTTGGGGAAGAGGGTTTTAAAAACATTTTAATGAATCTGTAGACATAAGCAACTGGAGGGGTTGTTGATGAGCAGAGGGGGTGTCAACGAGGACCAGAGGGGGTGTCAACGAGGACCAGAGGGGGTGTCAACGAGGACCAGAGGGGGTGCAAACGAGGACCAGAGGGGGTGCCAACGAAGGGTGTTTGCTTCCTATCATACCGAATATAAAGTTTAATATACCCCTGGGAGGGGAAGGGGGGGTCGTAACAGAATTTTAATTGTAAGTTTTCGGAGATCAATTATTTAAAAACAAATTTTTAGACTCCAAGTTCGATCTCCAATAAGAAACGATAATTTATTAAATTGTGTTGTGGTCCTTTACGCTGAGTGGTGAACTAGCCAGATGGAAACCCGCATCGATGGGCGCGTGGATTGAATGTCAGACTCGTCCTAGTCTCTTTTTGCCGACGAAAGGGAGGGCAGGTCTTGAATCCCAGCCTGGATTGCAGAGGCTCGATTTCCATGAACGATTTCCCCAATCTCACTCCACGCAAATGTTGATCTCTCTCCTCTCCAATTATACCTTTTTCATCCATGTTTCAGAGGCGTGATTAAATTGTTTAGATCCCGGACGGGTAGTAAGACGCAGCGTGAAAATAAAATAAATATCTAAATGGGGTTGGTTTTTGTGTTTACCCTATATTTGATTTAGGGTGCGTGAGTAATTTCTACAGTCAATATTCTATATACATTAAAAGAGGAAATTAAATTTATTAAATTAATATACCTGCTTCGATGGTGGCATTGTCTCTAAGTCATCACTCTCTTTCCTCACAAATGCGGGTATACTTTAAAGTCAGCCCTACTCCTCGCTAAAACATAAGCGTAATTGGTACATAAGTGTATAACCCAGACGGACAGTAAGAATCGGTGATAAAAAAATTATTATGATGTAAAAAAAGGTATATAGAGCGCAAAGTCATTCAATCAACTAGTTTGTATACAAGTGGTTCCTACCAGGGGGTCTATTCTCCAACTCGTCTTCAACTCTTGAATTAATAATCCTCCAGAGACTTCGTATCTCGTACTTGTACAAGCTGAGAGTTGAACAAGGGAAACTGTGCTGATAAAAAAAAGTTCAAAATCCACCCATGCCCTACCAATGATAAACAACTGTTGCGCGACTACTTTGAAAGTCATGCGTGCAAAAATTAAAAAAAATAATTAAACGGCAGGATTTTAGTCGCCATTGTCTTGTCGCCGATTGATGGAAAGGAATTCGGGACGTAGTGAAAGTGTTGCGAAAGAAAGCTGCCAGCTTGGGAGAAAATTGTATAAGGTGTAGTCAATCAAACCCGTAGGAGCGCTTCCGGTCTTCTTTTGTTTCTGTTTGTGACATTAGATTTCTTTCTAACGAGACAGAGACAAGACCACTTAAGAGTATGTTCACCATCGCTTTTTTTCTGAATGACAGTTGAAAAATCATATGTTTAGGTTTTGGGTTGCCAACACTAATTGTAAAAGATCACCGTTTTGTTATA
Organism: Timema genevievae; assembly: GCA_902155825.1. Taxonomy (NCBI): domain Eukaryota; kingdom Metazoa; phylum Arthropoda; class Insecta; order Phasmatodea; family Timematidae; genus Timema; species Timema genevievae. Next base: position 128,174 of record CABFWO010001914.1, read on the forward strand.
AATGATAGGTTTTTTAATTACGTGTTATATTTTACATTTAAAATAACGTAAACTAAGTTTTCTCACATTATTCCATTACTTTTAATAATCTCTTTTTATCCAATCCGAAACAACATTTTAAACATAATTAAGTAGTTATTCTTCGTTGTGGAATGTTATCGATAATGTGTAGTATAGTGCATACATTAATACTTTTTAAAACAGGCGTCGTATTTACTTGGAAAAGAGAAAATACTTGTCTTTTTTTATACATAATAAATGGTTTTGTGATGATTTTATCGTATTTCAGAATATTTAACTGAATAAAATATTTTTATCCACTGCGTGGGTGCACCATTGTAGAAAACTTGCTTGAGTTATGATCAATCGCATGATTTAAATACGTCGGTCGCCATTTTGAAGTAATATTTGTTAGACCTTTTGTTGAAGTGCAGTTGGAACGTAATTTTTTTAAGTGGAATGAATCGACAAATAAGCTTTGTAACCGACCTCAAATATAAATAGGTAATATTGGCCTAAATTACTGTGGCTAACTGTCATATTCATACTAGCCGAATCCCCGTTCTTCGCACGGGATATTGTGTTATTATTTATTTTTTGAAGAAAATGAGGAATTTTTTTTAAGCTTAATGTCACGGTTCTTGGCGCTACCCGAGAAACACCGCTAGGAGGTGACCATGTATCGTTTCTAATGGGGAGTTTATAATTTTTGGCGGGCCCCCTTGCCTACTGCTTGGGGCGCTATCAGCTGAGCGTGGCTGGACAGGTCTCCCCCCTTCCCACCACTCCCCACCATCCTGGGCCGGGCCCTCTCACTCACACATACATGACAAACACCACAAAATTCAGTAAAATATATACTACAGACTTCTACCATCTCTTGGAGTTGCATTTTAAACGTATTTACATATTTTAATTAATTGTATTAATTTTTTTCCACCCCTTAGAAGCATCTAGATGGTTAAAAATAATTGCTATATTTTTTCGGAGGTATTATCACCCTATAAACGCTTAAAAAGAGTTTATAAAACAATAGTGTTGATTAGGGTAGCTACCCCAATTTCACCCCCTTAATCAAAAAACAGCGGAATGAAACACATTTACTTTTCAGAATTAGCTTATAAGGAACACCTGTACCAAATTTCAGCCCTCTAGTTTCTAGGGAAGTGTGAGAATTAGTGATGAGTAAGCGAGTCAGGGCTTTCGCATATATATATACATATATATATATATTCATTACAGCAATCCAAAGTGACAGATGTCAGCTGTTGGCGTAGGGATGCATTAGGTACTATTTCTAGTAACTTTTTGAGATGCTATCGGTAAACTCGGGTGGTGAATGTACTTTACATACGTTTATTTTTTGCTCTCAGAGTTATGTAAAAAAAGGAACGTTATTGGTTTTACGATTGGTATTCGAGACCTTCTATGAAAATACAGTCCAATTTTAATAGAAAGGGCCTTTTAAAAATACACATTTTTTACTGTCAACATTGTACAATATTTGTGTGTGTTATTTTATAAGTATTGCTAATCTCTATCAAAAGTGACAACTGCAGATAACTTGAATTAACGTATGAATACGTGAAAGTAGATCTAGTAGCTCTTCTATTCTTCTATAGGTTCTTCCTATGAGTGTACTGTAAGTAGGAATGGAAGCTGATGAAGTGAGGTACAAGGAATATTCTTCAAAAAGACATACAAGATTATTTTTTTTACAGCACGTTCATCTTATTGATCTTGTTTGTGCTAGACTGTACGTGAAAACTGACATACTACGGTAAGAAAGAGCAGGTACCATGGCGTCACGTTAACAAGGTCACACCATTTTGTTTTATACTTTTTTAGTCCGCACGCCAATCGATGTGTGTCGCTTTATTAAAATCACACATTAACCTTAGTAGTAACAATTATTTACAACTATCCAACATTAGTTTATTTTAATATTCATTTAAAAATTTTTTTTTTAATGGTCACGCAAACAAATTGAGGTGAGCCAATAAAAAAAACAAAAAGGAATGGCGAAATAAATGAATAAGTTTAACGTGTATGAGCCTATAAACAAAATGTCACGCTTGCATTTCACGTACCTTACACCTGTGGATACTTTGAAAAGCGATGAATAGAAACCATAAGTCATCCCGAGGAAGATAAATGACGAACGACTCCCGCAATGTTTTGTAATTGCGAGATTTAAAGGTGGTTTTTTTTCGTGACCGCTTCTTGAACTTGGCGGTATGGTTTTGTGACGTATCTCTCAAGAGTCAAGGTCGGCGTTCGTCAAACCCGTATACCTTTAGTTAAGGCCGCATCACACGTAGCAGCGCTGGTTTTTGGTGTTGTTTTGCAGCGCTGCGAGTTGACAAAGCTGCTAGTTGACAAATCTGGGGTACCTATTACATACAATCTGCTTTCTGACGTCGCTTTGCAATGCTGCTGACAAATTTGGGGTACCTATTACATACTATTTGCTTTATGACAAATGGTCATCTTGCAGCTCAGTGGAGGAGGAGGAGGAGGAAGAGGAGGAGGTATTTTATCATTCTTTCCTCCAGGAAGTTTGTAATGATTTCATTACTGATCCTCTTGTATTTTGTCAACTTCATGAAACTTTGCTACCAGCTCCTCCAAAGCTCTCTCTTTAACCAAGAGATCCAGGAATTAATCACAAACATGTCATTGTTTGGTACAATTCAATCAATTCTCCCAGAAACTGTTTGCTGTAGTTTCTTGTGTCTGTCATAATGTACCGAAATACGAGAAAATATAAACACACACCTGTGAATTTCCTAAGCACCTAGAAACCAAGTGGGTCTATAACGTTACTGAGTTGAGCTATCCAGCAGAACAAACAGGGGAAGAGGAAAATACAAATTACAATAAAATTTAGTCACAAAGATCCATTCTCGGCTCCCATACTAGTTACCTTTCGTTTCCCGGGCAGATATCTCTTAACGATCAGCTAAAATGTGTGGGGTTTTGACTATGTTTATAAATCTATATAATTATTAAGAGGGTTATAGAAAATGGTCGTGTGCTGATTCCAGTCAACACTAAACTCGTACGTGTAATGCTAAAGGTTTTGTCAATATTTAACCTAAGCGCAGCACCTGACTGGCAATATCTCAGTTTGCTGAACGGCTCATCCAGGGTTGGTTATACCAGTCATCTAGAGACGAAAACAATCAACGATGTAAGGAAGAGAGTTTTATTTAATTTTTCTTCAGCTTCCAAGCAACGTGACGCGAAGAGAATGCTTGAGAGTTTTAACAAACACGTGCCTCAAATATTTAATTATTTATGACTTAAGAGTTTGTTTTTATTAATAACGTGTCACTGCCCGAGCGGGATATCCGCGTAATTTCACGGATAGGATGGAAATAAGGAAATTAGAGTCTATGGAAAGTGTAACTGGCACTTGAGTGGAGAGAGAGTGGGAAACCATCCCCTCCTCAGACAATAGGTATTGAGTCTAGGTAAAGAGTCAGGAACATTATCCGTGCAGTCAAACCTCTTGAAACGATAATCATCCCTTAAAAAAAGTTATTATTAACTAACACGCTTTAGTGGCGGAACGGTCTAGAGCGTCACTCACGCATTTTTTAAAATTTAGAATTGCATCTTACTACCCATTCGGCTTATACGCTTACGTACTAATTAAGCTAATGATTTAGGGCTGAGGAAGGTTAAATAAATATGAATTGTACCCACATTTGCGTGGCGGGAAAGTGTAAAACCATTCCGAAACTACCCTCAATACACCCGACCGGAATTCGAACCCCGATCTTGCCATCATTAGCAGTATAGTATATTGCAAGAGCGACGCCTCAGATCATGCGGCCACCGAAGCGGGTATCTTGCAATAGACTAGAATAGACTTCCAATGACTGGGAGATCGGGGTTCAAATCCCGGTCGAGTGAATTGAGTTTTTTTTGTCCAAAATGATTCTCTATTCTCCTTCCAAGCAAATGCAGGTACACTTTCTCCAAAATCAACCTTACTAATCCTTAAGCCAATAGCGTAACTAGCCTGCTTCGTTGGTCGCGTGGTCTAACGCGGTACTCTCGCAGTAGACTAGACTGCCAATGACGGGGAAATCGAGGTTCGAATCTCGGTCGGGTGTAGTAAGAGTAGCTTTTCCACTCTCACTACACGCAAATGAGGGTACACTTCCTAATCGATAAAACTATTAGTGTAATTAGTACATAAGCGTATACAACCCGAACGGGTAGTGGGACGTGGTGCTAAAAATACATTGATGAGGTAGATATGACATCAGGGTGTTCGATTAGATAAACCTGTAAGAGAAACATGGCCTGCGGTGTTTATTTAAGTTGTTCAAGAGGGCAGGTAACGCGACTAACAGAAAGAAAAGGAGCTTAAAAAAGTAATCAAACTCTATTCGTTCACCGCCTTCTAATTTAACAACATGTTGGGTTGGGTTTTTTTTTATCTCGGCAAACAACCAAAATAAATTTACACTTCCCATCCAAAGTGACAAGACATTCGCCAAATGAAGTACTTCATCAAAGGTGATACAGCAACAAAAGACAAACAAAAGNAACAACAAGTAGTACCCAATGGCACAATCCATTGTCAGGGCCAAGGACATTTTCTACGATTAAAAACTATTAATCTTTAAAGGTTACCGCACCTCAATACTGAAGAATCTTTAAAAAAAACTTTATTGATTAGATATTTATTATTGACATTTGCTTTTAATTTTATCAAAGTAAATTCAAGTAGAATTTTTGTTCCTGAAGATTAGAGATGAATAAGCTAAGTACTAAATTATTTCAACAGAGAAGTAAATATTTAAATATAGAAGCTAAGTATAATTTTCCTTAATGATAGAGGTAACTGAACCTGAAACCAAAGTTCAATCTTCCTTCATTATGGAGGTAAATAATCATGGAAGACAAGTATTAGGTTTTTTCACCATGGAAATATAAATCGTGGTTGGGAGGTTGAGGAAATATAAAAATACCTTATTAAAGTCAACATTGGAAAAAAAAAATTGTAGCTAAAGATTATATTGCTTTGCTATCTTTATTGTCAAAAGTGACAGCTGCAGATGACATGAGTTGACATGTGTAGATACTACCTGTCAAAAGTGGCATCTGTAGATGATATGACTTGGCGTATGTAGATACCATTCTTCCTAGTTATATGTGGCCGAACATACAAGTTGAGCACAATAATCAAGGAGATAAAGCAAAATTACTGGCAACGATCATTCAAGGTTTTCAACTCTAGCAATTACAGGTCTTGGTTTCCACTTTCTAACGACTGACTACATCCACAAATAAAAACATCACTGCAAACTTGGGTGGCCAATACCTACATAGTTCGTTTAACCTTTGAATGTAAAAAAAAAAACACATTAGCAAATAGATAAAAATATACACATGATTGTTTTAGATTAAAGAAATTGTTCCATATATTATCGCAAAAATGCATTAATATAGTACGATTATTATAGTACGCGTCTGGGCTACAGCATTCGTAGCCTAGTTTATGGACAAAATGGCGAGTACTAATGTATAGTTGACCAGGGGATTCTCAAATGTACTAATCGTACATCCTATCCGTGGAGGATCTTTCCATGTCCCGATGAGATGAGGTGATGATGATGGTGATAGTACGAGGGTGATAGTGATTATGAAGGTGTGTAACCAGTGGAAACACTTAAACCTAACTCAAGACTAACTAACCAAACCCTGGTGACAGGTGGGGTGATTCCCCTTTCTGGAATAATACCCAAGGTACCAGCCGGGAATCTAACCCGGGAACTGCTAGGCACGTAGCCAGGTACACTGACCAGTACACCACGGGGCCGGTTACTTAGTATGATGGTGCGGTATATCTAACACCATGGATGTAATTGATGCTTCAGGGGTTCGAAATATCTTCTATTGACTTTTTCCTCAGGGGTCGTGTTGGATGGGTGGGGAGGGAAAGAGAAAACATGTCAGAGTTTGAAAACACTAGTGATACTGGTGTAGAAATATTCGTTCTTTGTTCAAACACCATTAGTTTTGCTCGCTAGGCTGGCGACTTCTTGATCATCATCATGAACAGCTTCCGGCCAGTGCCCGGGTCTGTTTAAAACATAAGCCTTTCCAACGTATCGTTTCTTCCTATCATCTCTTCACACCTTTTGGCCACCCGGCCCTTGTTCTTCCTTTTCGCCTCCCGCCCGCCCCCCTCCCCCACTTTAATATCCAGGATCCTCTTTGGTGTCTTCTTCTCCATTTTCTTCACATTGCCGTACCTCCTTAGTCGTGTTTTCTCTATCCTGTCCTGCTTTGCTCCTCCTCAACTATTCCTCTCACCCACTCATTTCTCATTCTACTCATTCTCGTCGCTTTTATAGTAGCCCGCTTCTCAGGAATTTCATTTCACAGGTTTGAATTCTGCTTCCATTCTGCTCCTTCACTACCCATTACATATAAACATTAATTCAATTCACCCTCAATTCCGCCTGGAAGGCAGTAAGCAGTCTTTCCTTGATGGACTTGGATAAATTGATTGATTCATTCATTATATACACCTTGAGCACCTAAATCTTCTAATCAACCAAAATAAGATCTTTTATTAGCAAAAAATCCTGTATACAGGGGTTGATCATTTAAATTATAAGCTCTAATAAGAGGTATAAGCCATTTTGATCCAACAAATCAAAATAAATCATAAAACGTTAATGAATAAAAGATTATATTAAGATAAGAATTTAATAAATAACCAACCTATCCCTCCAATAGATAAACCACAACAGTTGATAATTTCAAAATAATTTCAATGACCCTATCTTTTAAGCTATATCATAGTGGAATAATACAAGGCAATCCTGATACCTTACAGGGTAAAATAAGGGTACATACTCCAGTTTAAAAAAAAGTCATGGAAATAACCTTATCAGGCAGCTAGAAAAATGACCTATATCTATTTTCACATATTCACACATAAAGTAATGTGATCTGCAACTGTCACTTTTGAAATATATTATCAACACCTAGGCCTATATATGGTTTATTTAACACCGCGTCTTACTACCCGTTCGGGTTATATGCGTAAGTACTAATTAGGCTAGGGGTGTTAGGATTTTGGGAGGTTGAATTTAGAGGAGGTGACCCCACATTTGCGTGGAGGGCGAGTTAAAAACCATTTAGGAAACCCCGAGTTCTCCCGACCGAGATTCGAACCTCAATTTTCCCGTCCTCGGCAGTCTAGCTCAACACAAAACTAACGCGTTAACTAACTACGCCACCGGGGCGGGTATCAACACCTATAAAATAACACTAATAATACAGTAAAATGTTATCAATGTTTACCTTAAAAAAGTTTGTATTTTATAAAAAATATTCCTCCCACCAAAATCCTACTACGTGTGTACAAAATGCGAAAGTTTTGCTACTGTGAATTCACACAATCACCGAAAGAAACAAGAAAAGATCCAGTAGAGCCGGTGTGCCGTGAAGGTTCAGCAGGGTGCCGCTGGGTTTTGTGTTAAGATAACAAAAAGGGGAAAAAAATTGAGGAGTTAAAAGAAATCTATTTATATCCATAATCAAGATTATTTTTAAAACCAAACTCAATTTTTAGAATTTAAGCCTCTCGAACTTTTTAAGAACAAATCTTAATACTCGTTTTAAAGGTAAAATCTCTCCTTGAAAAAAGATACGGTGTGCCTTGATTATCTTAGAGCCTTTTTCATTGTACCGTGAGTTGTAAAACGCTGAGAATTGCTGCACTAGAACAAAACAAAACTAAAGTTGGTGTTGCAAAGCATTATGGTCCAACATAAAATTCATCTAAGCGTGTAGATTTCTCAGCCTCTCAGGGCAGATTCTGCTTTCTATTATCGGCGAACGCACGAATCAAGCTATAAGAAATTTAAGACCCGCTTCAGGGGCCGAACGGTCTGAGGGCGTCATTCGTGTGTTGGACTGGTCTACTGATGACGGGGAGATTGGGGCTCGAATACCGGTTGGGTTTAATGAAGGTGGTTTTTCATAGATGGTTTACCACTCTCCTTACACGCAAATGCGGCTATATTATCTCTTGAATGCTTCTTTTCTCGTTCCTACCTCATCAAAGTAATTATCATGTATGCGTACAACCTGAACAGGTAGTAAAACGAGTTGATGAAACTCACCCAACCTCAGGCGGGCGCGATACTCAATAGGGAGAGGGTGCACAACCAACCACAATTTACCTGAAAAACAAAAAACACCACATGAGTATTTTGAAATAAAAATGTTTTCTAAATAATACTTACTAATGTATTTTGTTTAACTACTAGCTAATTACTCGTTCTTTTCATCCAATGACTAGAGCCCCGTAAAAATGGTGAGACGCGATAAAGCGAAAAGTGCCAAAACAAAGATGGAATAAAATACTTTTTCCTTTGATAGTTTTTAGATATGATTTACAATGTTTTTGAAAAGCGAAATAAAACGAAATCTTCTTGTTACACGAAATATTTCTGTAAAAATAAATAACACTGCTTTTATGAAAAAAATTCTTTAAATAAATACGAAATTAAGAAGAAATTAAGCAAAGTTTTTGACCATGCTGTAATTTGATTAGTATTTTGCTGTAATGTAAGCTAACTTTAGGCTACAAAATCGTGAAATATGCAGACAAACTTGACAAAGAATTTTAAAGCAAATATATAAGGTTTCAACAGTAAATTTTAATTTTGTATACATTGTCTCAATATGTAAATGATATTTAAACACCTCAGATAACATGTAATTTTGAATAAATACGAAATAACACCGAAAAGTGAGATTTAAAAAACTAAATTTAACTAAAAATAAAACCATTTTTAGAGGGCTCTACCAATGACGTGTTTTAAAATACGACCAAGCTTTCGTTTCCTGATTAACTTTATCCAACGAATTTCTTCTTTTCTTTGGTCAACAACCAGTTGTTTGATGTGATTTATACCCACCCGGAGCTGGCCATGCACTCAGCCCTTTGGCTGGTTAGTGCTACCTGCACCATCTGGTAGACATTCCCTGTACTAGATAAGTTCAGGAAGTGTAATGGTTCCCCGTTACCTTCCACATTGAATTTCTAGGCGTGAGCGCAAAAGGGCCTAACAATTTTGTAGGGGAAAGGTATTTTCACATAGCTTCTAGGGTTCTTCTACATGCCAAAATCAACATGGGACCGACGGCATTACTTCCCCTTCGAAGGAAGTTGTGCTACGGATTTTTATCACTCAAGAAACATAAGTCGACCCCGGTTGGGTTTGAACCAACGAGCATTTTACCCCAAGACCACCAAGGTCAATTCCACGACTTTTTAGACATTATTACTGGTTACAACCCCCTTTGCCGGGTTTCCTACAGCTTTGGGAGGACCAAACGGTAGTGCTCTAATACCCGCCATCTTATTTCAAGATGGCTGCCATGTCTAATCTATACCTAGGAACCTTTCCAAGTTATCAAACACTTCTTTCTTTATGTCACGATATAGTTTTAAGTTTACCAGCAAGGTTTTATTAAAATTAGAGCGACCGTTTATATTAGATCAAATAACAGATATTTATTTGTTGCTGCTTTAAAAAATAAATGTATGTGGTGCTCTTCGCTAACCCTGAAAGCAAGCTTACCTTGTACGTTTCTACTATGGTGCAGGTTATAAGATAGAGCCATAGTGTAAGGCGTCAAGGTAAGACTACAACCTTTCAGGGTGAAAGGAGTGTATATGACACGCATTAATGGCATCACTCCCAAAACAAAAGAGATTGGGGTTCGAATCCTAGTCGGAGGTACTGAGGGTATATTTACTAAATAGTTTCCCACCCTCCCTCTACGCAAATAGGGTAAATTTCCTCTAAATTCCACCTTCCTCATTCCTGACACATTAGTGCAATTAATATACGTGCGTATAGCCCTAAACAGTATGGCGACGTGGTGGTGAAAATAAAAAAAACTGTACATGATCGCAGTCATACGCGCCATAGCACGGATGATATATAAACACAAAAATCAAATTAACAGACATAAGACTGGTGACCTGGCGGTCTAGGGGTAAGGTGTCGGACTTCTGTGCTGAGGGTCCGGGGTTCACTCCTCGGTCCCGGCACAGATTTATCTGATTGCCAAACCTTTCCTTCACCTCTGGCAAGACGTGTATTAATCACAACTTGTGAATGTGTGGAATGCCAGGCCTCCACCGTGGTTCGGATTCCACGTATAAACTGTAGGTCCTCCAATTCATCTCACAATCACTCTACCATTACACATTAGCGTGTGTATAACCCGAACGGTTAGTAAGACGCGGTGCAAATAATAACATACATAAGAAGTGCAGTCATGTTTATTTTACCAAAGAGGGGATGATATTTTATATATTTGCTATTGTCTAGGTCATTTTGTTTAAGTAATAAAGCGGTTTGGATGGGAATGTCAAGTGTAAGCCACTCAGTTATCCTGAATCAGAAACTGGAAGTGATAGAAGGTCATACAAGGCTGACTGGCTTTAATTTGTTACCACTTTTAAATAAAGTTTCTTGTATTGAAGTGTTGTCAGGGTAAGCAGAGTTAGTTTAAACTGTACCTGTGAATTGTTCTCATCACTCAGTAGAACACTCATTGACAGTGTCGTAGTCGTGGAATGTTGCCAGGGTAAGCAGAGTTAGTTTAAACTGTACCTGTGAATTGTTCTCATCACTCAGTAGAACACTCGTTGGCCAGGTATCAACGAACACACATTCCCATTGTGCAGTGTGTAGATCAGAACATATGTATGACTGGTCAAATGGGGTCAGAGTGGGGGACGAACATATTACAGCTACCATTTTAACAAGCTTTGACTACCCAGGCAACACTCTCCGCGGCACACAACTAACTTTTAATGACTGTACTAAGTGAGCGAGAAAGTTTTTAGGGCCAGTTTCATGGTCATATCCTGTACGCTTCAAGTGCGGCGCTATAACAAATACAAGAAGACATCTTCCTAGAGGTCCATTCTATTCGAGTCCAGATAAGTGTCGTCCTGTATATAGTATAGCGACACACTTAAGACGTACTAAGGGCCAGTTTCATAGTCAGATTTAGTACGCGTAAATTGCGAGTCGATACTAAATACAGGACGACACCTACCTAGACCAAAATGGAATGGGCCAGTTTCGCATATGAAACTAGCCCATTCCATATTTGGTCTAGGTAGGTGTCGTCCTGTATTTAGTATCGACTCGCAATTTACGCGTACTAAATCTGACTATGAAAATGGCCTTAAATCTCCCTTAAACCCCCTCCCCCTTTTCACCCGAGTCACCCCCGTTTCAGAAATATTCAACCAACTCCGCCACCCACTCGGCTTGTAAGGGCTATATATAATTATATTGCATACTAGAGTCTAATGTCAGGAGTCAACAGTGGTTGGTTCAGGTCAAATGGGAGATCGGCTGAGGGTGGAGTCTCGATTATAAATAAGACCCTAAGTGTCATCTTGTTCCTGCGGGGTGGGGGATGCAAGTCCTGTCATCGTATCAAAGTGGTATACGGAAGTCCGGGAACAACTTTCACTCCCGAGCTCGGCCGCGCCGAGAGAGAAGGCTGCAGACAGTGTCATTGAACCGACAGACATTCCCCAGGTGCGTAGGGCGGTGCACCCATTGCTCTTTCCTGCCTCCCCCCCCCCCTCTCGGCCCCATAGTTCCGACCGGGCGCGAGAACCGCACGGCCGCCATCGAGCCGAGTGATATTTATTTTTTCCTAGACCCGTATCGTTGTGCACGTGGACTAAGTGTCAGGATCATCTAGTCTGGTCTACCGGATACGTGGAGGCTGGGGCTCAAATCCCGTACGGGTGTGATGGGTTTTTTTAAAATTTCTTCAAAGCTCTTACCTCTCGCATGCCTGCACTATCAGAGGACAGCTTTTTTTTTTAGCACCGCTGCTTACTATCTTACTACCCATTCGAGTTATACGCTTAAATACTAATTCCGCAAGTTGTTTTAGCGATTAAGAAGGTTATATTTATAGGAAGTATACCATAATTTGCGTGGAGGGAGAGTGGATTTTTTTTAACTACTCTCAGTACTCGGCAGTCCAGTATACTGCAAGAGCAGAGCCTTAGACTATAAGACCACCGAAGCGAGTATCAGCAGAATTAAAATGCGTATGACCTTAATAGGTAATAAAACGCGCTGGGGGAAGTATAAATAATTAATATGTAAAGTTTGATGCTTTTTAATTTATATGATGATCCGCAGAGTGGGTAGCTCCTGGGATTTACATTTATTTTGAGCTTGGGATCTTTCACCACAAGCTACCTTTGCATGATTTATGCATCAAGAAATTTCTAGCTCAAATGGATTCGAACTAGACATAGTAGTTGGGAAAAGCTGTGGGAGTGTGATAGGCAACATGAGCTAAGGGCAATGTTTTTTCAGCTTTTATAGAGCAAAACATTTTTTGGTCAAAATAAATAAAATATTTCTCTAGTATGGACATAGAGTTTAACTATCTTCACATGGTGATATCAACAGTGGTTGAATATCTGTTAAGGGTGACCTGGAATTAAACGACAACTTTTTCTCTTCATTTAAAAAGTTTCTCATCTAATGCTGCTGTGTTCATGACAGATATTCAACAACAGTTAACATCACAATGTGAAGAAAATTAAACTATATATTTATACTAGAGAATTTTTTAAATTTATTTTGGCCAAATAAATGTTTTGCTATAAAAACTGTAAACATACTGGCCTTAACTCGCGTCCCCTACACTCGCAATTAAGCATTAGTGCCGACAAGGACCCAGGGTATTAATCTAGACTAATAAAACAAGACAAAGAGGGTGAGATAACCAGGATTCATTCGGACAAAAGATAGAAAACGACGTGATGTGTAGGCGAGGGGAAGATGAGACATGGTGGGACCGACCATCCTAAGCAACCACGATGTCCCCGTCATCGGCAGTTCCAGTCTCGACGCTTTGGGACCAGTGGTTGTCAAACTGTGTTTTGTGGCGGTGTTCCAGGTGGTTCGATGAAAACGTGTATCTTTACAAATTAGCCTCCAGGCCTTCTGCCATTATTCAGCCTCTTGATCCTGCTCAAGTACGGAGCGTGCAACTAGGCGAGGAAACCAGAAGGTGGACCTTGCCCGCGAGAAGACATGCAGATCTGTATTAGACCAGTCCCTGACCTCGCCCACTTCCTGTTCAACTCTCTTCAGGGTCCCCGACCTTGCCACAAATGCTGATCTTTTCGAACTTCAGGGACTCAGATATTGCTTTGGAATCTACTCTGTGTTCTGCTCACACTATGTGGTCCCCGACATTGCTATGGGACCTACTCTATGTTCTTCTCACACTATGAGGTCCCCGACATTGCTATGGGACCTACTCTATGTTCATTCTCACACTATGAGGTCCCCAACATTGCTATGGGACCTACTCTATGTTCTTCTCACATTATGAGGTCCCCAACATTGCTATGGGACCTACTCTATGTTCTTCTCACACTATGAGGTCCCGACATGGCTTTGGAATCTACTGTGTGTTCTGCTCACACTATGAAGTCCCCGACATTGCTATGGGACTTACTCTATGTTATTCTCACACTATGAGGTCCCCGACATTGCTATGGGAGCTACTTTATGTTCTTCTCACACTATGAGGTCCCCGACATTGCTATGGGAACCTACTTTATGTTCTTCTCACACTATGAGGTCCCCGACATTGCTATGGGACCTACTGCATGTTCTGCTCGCATTATAACCTATCTGACATGGGTACCCCACACAGCCCCGGGGCTTAAAACCAAAGTAGAAGCCAATAAACGATTTTGGGCTAACTTCCCTTTAACAAATGGAAAAATACCTTATATCAAAACAAACAACGACTTCAGTTTCACAAGATTTTTCTATTTTTGTGTAAAATTATCTCGGCCTCTAAGCAATGAATGATTGCGACTTGCGCTTTATTCAGACTCCACATTCCGGGTAACTGGATTTTATTTGTGGAACATAACTAAGAGCGCCATGTTCGTTCAGTCGGAATGTGTGCGTTGCGCGTAGTATCGGGTGGGCAATTTAAACACGTTTAGCATTCACTCCTATTCTTTTCTAATGGGCCGTTTCAGAGCGAAAGTCTTGTTTTTAATATTCCTCTGAAACAGGTTCTTGCTCCGCTGGGCCGATAAAAAAAATTGTTTTAACGAGACCATTTGGCATTCTATTATCCGGATGTTTGTTCCGTAATTGTTGTCAAACGAGTGGAAAATTTGTCAGGGACATTCTTTGAACCTATGCCGAAAGAAGTATGCACATAGTTTTTAGATCTTGATATCCGTTTCAATATGGCGGTCGCTCAAAAGGCTTTACATTCAATAGTTATCTCAAGTGATATACCTAATTTATTCATCATTATAAGAGAACGATCGAGTTCCTGGGGCGTATTTAAACTATATTATATAACCTACGTCTTATTATTATTATTATTACTATCGCGAGACCGAAGTCTTATATTGCGTGAAAAATGGGTATTCTATATGAATGTAATGTATTAATTAGATGTATTATTAATTTTTCTCACTTGAGCACAAAGGAAAAATATAAACTTTAAATCCAAGGAAGAATAAAGGAAATATTTCAACTTTAAACCCAAAGGGAGCGCTTTAGACTAGTAATGACAAGAACATGGAGGAAAGGTCTACTGTTCACAAAACTACTAGTAAGCTGTAGTAACGATAACAACATGGAGGAAGTGAGGTCTACTGTTCACATAACTACTAGTAAGACTGTAGTAACGATAACAACATGGAGGAAGTGAGGTCTAGGGTTCACATAACTACTAGTAAGACTGTAGTAACGATAACAACATGGAGGAAGTGAGGTCTACTGTTCACATAACTACTAGTAAGACTGTAGTAACGATAACAACATGGAGGAAGTGAGGTATAATATTCACAGAACTACTTGTCTACACACATATTACGGTTAATTTGCAGTTAAAGGGTATCTTCTAATTTCACGGCTAGTCGGTCATAAAACAGGCTCCTAGGCCCCCACCCTTCACGAGTCCCGGCTGGAACGTTTCTGACCAGGTTTACTCAAGGAAAGAGCCCGGGGTTAACTATCGAGGTCAAACCCGGGCTTCGGCCCGTGACCAACTCTGCGCATTGGCCCTGATTATAGTACCGTCCCCGGCAGAACCACGGGGTGCTCAGATCATAGTACAGTCCCTGGCGGGAGCAAGGGCTGCTCATAACATAGTACAGTCCCTGGCAGGAACAAGGGTTGCTCATAACATAGTACAGTCCCTGGCAGGAATAAGGGCTACTCAGATCATTGTACAGTCCCTGGCAGGAACAAGGGCTGCTCATAACATAGTACAGTCCCTGGCGGGAACAAGGGCTGCTCATAACATAGTACAGTCCCTGGCGGGAGCAAGGGCTACTCATAACATTGTACAGTCCCTGGCAGGAACAAGGGCTGCTCATAACATAGTACAGTCCCTGACAGAACTACGGAGTGCTCAGATCATAGTACAGTCACTGACAGAACCACGGGGTGCTCAGATCATAATACAGTCCCTGGCAGGAGCAAGGGGTGTAGAACATAGTATAGTCTCTGGTGGAATCACAAATTACTTTGATGTACGCCGCATAAAGACAGTGATGATTCATTTAATTTTTAAAAAATCTAGTTTTCTCAAGCAAAGTAACAAGGCGAAGTCCGACAGCTGAGACGCGTTCATCAAGTGGAGATAAAACATTATCATGACATTAAGATAAAAACAAATTAATCCCCCCCCCTATTATTTTGTTGTTGCAATTATGCTACTTAACTCACTTAACAACAGACGCATCAATCAAATGTGTAATTTAACTTCTTATCAATAAAAACGCCGACGTTAAGGCCTGTATCTTTTGACTATTAGATTAAAACGCCACGCGACCATCATATGTTTGACAAGACCTCAGTATGTGTGTGTAACAGCCGGTGTTTGAGAATGAATGTCGGGAAGAACACGAAACACAAATAATTATCTCCTAACAAACAAACGTATCGACTATTATTAAGCTTATCGCACAAGCTGCTCGAAACATTTAAACAAACTGTCAGACTTTGCTAAGAAACGAGAAACCTTCGTGAAAAGTAGTAATTTTATTTAGCATCGCGTCTTACTACCCGTTCAGGTTATAAGCTTAGGTACCAATTATGTTAATGGTTTAGGAAATGAGAAGGTTGAATTTAGAGGAAGTGAACCCACGTTTGCGTGGAGGGAGAGTGGAAAACCGTTTAGGAAAAACCCTCCCCCCAGTTCACCCGTACCGAGATTCGAACCTCAATCTTCCCGTCCTCGACAGTCGAGCCCAACACGAGACTAGCGCGTTAGCTAACTGCGTCACCGAGGTGGGTAAAAAGTAGTAATTATAATTTTAGTCATAGATACAATATCTCAGTCGGTAGCGTGTTTTCCTAACTAACCAAGAGTACCGTGGTTCAATTCCCAGCATGGCCGAAAAACTTATCGTTTGTAAAATGTGTGCTTCCCCTGTTACAGTGAGGAATTAAAGGTTTGGGGGGCTGGATGTTGTGTATTATTATTATTATTATTATTATTATTAGTAGTAGTAGTAGTAGTAGTAGTAGTAGTAGTACCGCTAATGTGTAATGGTAGAGTATCTGTGGAATCCGAACCATGGTGGAGGCTTGGCATTCCTCACATTCACAAGTTGTGACTAGTACACGTCTTGTAAGAGGTGAAGGAATGGTTTGGCAATCAGATAAATCTGTGCCAGGACCGAGGATTGAACCCCAGACCCCACCAGCACAGAAGTCGACACCTTACCCCTAGACCACCAGGTCACCTTGTGTTTGTTATAGATTTAAGTTTGTTTATAATTCTGGTGCTGATATAATCAGTCGGCTCAGAAAGCGCACGTTAATATTTAGCACCGCGTCTTACTACCCGTTCGGGTTATACGCTTAAGTACTAATTACGCTAATGGATTAGGAATTGGGAGGGT
>CABFWO010001915.1:0-59902 GCA_902155825.1 Timema genevievae
CAGGGCCGGGGCGCCGTCAAGTGCTTCTTCTCCAGCCCGGAGCTCGCCGAGAGGTTTGTGGGGCGAGGGTTCCCCGACCTGGGGGAGCCGGCGTTCCTCCGCTGGGCGGACCTGCTCCCCGAGGAAATGGGGCCCGACCTGTATGGGGAGCTCGTCAGGATCTGCAAGTCGTACAACCCGGACACGAGGCTAGTGCTCTATGTGGCCATCTGCGTGGTGAGTGAGGTGCCCGCCAGCGGCGCTGTCAAGTGGGAGCGGCAACTGGTGTCGCGCTGCGCTAAGCTGAGGCTGTGCCGCTCCCTGGCTAGCGCGCCGCCGCCTCCCTCAGCCGCCCCCAGCATCACCCGGGACATGGACAACCCAGAGACGCTCATCCTCACCTCCCTGCCAGGGTGTCACGGTCAGATGTCCCCCCGGAGGGCGCGGGAGATCAGCTTCACCAACATCCAGCGGCAGCTGCGACAGAGGGGGGTCAGTCTACGTCGGCATTTTCCTGACGTCTACAAAAGGCTGTGCGCCTACGTGGAGGGCTCCATCGAGCGCTTCGCCCCCGTCACGGTGTACCCCAAGGACTCGATGACGGGGAAGAGTTTCATGTGCATTATCATGCCAGACGCTGAGCCGGAGAAGCTGGAACTGGTTCCTCGGGACAGTAGCAGGGTACGGACTATCGACATAAGTGTGGAGCAACCAACCTCGTGAGGTATACGTCACATGGTGGTGACATGTGTGGAGCAACCAACCTCGTGAGGTATATGCCACATGATAGTGATGACATGTGAGGTATAGGTCATGTGATAGTGGTGACAGCTGAGGTATAGGTCACGTGATAGTAGTGACATAATAAGTAGTTTTCCACCTGCCAAATGTAGGTATACATTAGAAGGAAGATTTGGAACAGTATGTTGATATCAAACAAAATACTGAACATAGTGATGTAAGTGAACTAGTACACCAAGATAATCTTACAGCTTGACACTAATTTCTCTTGTTAAATAGTCAAAATGAAAGTGTGTCATTTGATAGTTCTAGGCTATCATTTCAAACACAATATACTGATTTCTGTCAGTAAGTTATCTATTTTCTTAGCACCATGTTTTAATACCGTTTCAGACTAGACACATCTGTAGTAATTATGATGATTTGTTAGGAGGGAGGAAGGATGAATTTAAGAAGTGTACCCGAATTTGCGTGGAGGTAAAGTGGAAACCATTTAGGAAAAAGTCCCTCGGTACACCTGACCGGGATTCAAACCGTGATCTCCTCGTCATTGGGAGTACAGTGGAACCTGGATAATTCGAACTTGAAGAGACCAGGAAAAAATTCGAACTATCCAAAAATTCGAATTAAATAGGTTTCTTAAAAGGAATTTCCTTTTCCACTTCCTTTATCACAGTTACTTTTTCGGCCAAAGTTAATGAATTATAGGATTGTGGCTTGGATAGTGACATCAAGATACACACACACGCCCAACACAACTGTACAATATGTACTAAACAAAACTAAAACTAAACAACAAAACAAAACAAAATAAACTCGCATGTCACAAGAATATCGCTACGACCGAATCACTAAGAACAGCGCACGTAACTGCTCGAGAGGTTTGACCTTGACAAACGGAGTACATAACTGTACGTGTAAACAAAGACGGGCGAGTGGGGGAGGGGCGTGAAGAAGGGTACTGACTGCATGTCAACGTCACCTCCCCTGTTTCAAANAAGAAAAAAGAACAACATGGCGTCACAGCTAGAAGTAGGAAAACAATACTGCACAGTACATTACAACTTATGAAAAGTTCGAACTAACCAAAACCAAATTCGAATCATCCACGATTTTTTTTAACATTGTTTTAATACAAAATTCACGAGACCGGGTGAAAAATTCGAACTAAAGACGATTTCGAACTACGGAAGTTCGAATTAGTCAGGTTCCACTGTATAGTCTATGGTGAGAGCCCTAGACCATGCGGCCATCAAAGCTAGTTTCTGTAAGTAGAATGGTTCACCAATACTCAGTACCTTATAGTCACATCAGTATACTGTTCCAAGATATTCCCGTAGCGATGGTTCCACCAAGGAGATAAAGATGTACCTCTCCTTGTGTCTAGTATTACTACACGAGTTACTCCTAACACCTTCAGTGTTACAAGAGCGACAAATAGGTGGTGCTCTTTAGAGTTTTATTAAAAAAAAAACACATTTCAGTGGAATGAAAATGTACTCCGCAAGGGCAAACGTGTTGGACATTGAAGTGTGGAGATTTCGCTTGGTGCATAAAACAGTAGTCGGTTTGGTGCCGTTAGCGTTGCAAAAGCAAGTATATCTAGAGAAACAATTTGTTTCACAGAACTATATTTTAGATTTAAAAGTGTATTTTTTTGCTTGTTATAATAAGATGTTTTATTTTGTAATATGTTGTACTAGTTCGGTCATTTGTTAACCACCGTTGCACGTTTTAAAAGTTACGACATTAATACATATGTAAGCATTTATATTTATTGACTCGTTCCAATATAAATTGTATGAACATTGAATAATAGGATACCAATACAAAGTTTCTGAACAATAGGCCTACAGAAAAATGTTTTAATAAAAATAAGAGACGCTAACAAAATTTTTCAAAACATATAACAAATTTAGTCAATCACACCATAGTAAGAAATAAAGGCAAAAAAGTCTACCATTTTTGATAGCGAAAAAAATATTTACAGTTAATATTATAGAATTTTTCTCTAGATAATTTGGCAACTCTTTTTAGAGAAAGTTCTGGCTAGGTGCTAAATTTAATGGCAATGTCCCATATCTTTATTTTACTGTTTTCATGACTAAGAATTAACTTTTTTTGTATAAAAACTAATAGGTTTTAATTTCTAAGACATAAAAAAAATCTTTAAAATGTATAACACAATTAATTTTTCTTCTAAATCAATACACAAACACACTTGACACTAAACACGACTGCATGAAAACTACCTATCAAATTAAATTTAGGCTCATCTTTAGATGATGGGTGATGCGGGAAATGAGCTGTTAAGATGTGAGTGTGAGTTGACTTTAGACATTTGCTGAGGAACCGCAAAGTATGTCATAGGTCACATTCGGAGAGTAGCAGATATTTTAAGTTTCGTCAAGTTGGGAACTGTTGATACAATTTTCAACCGGCTCACTAGTTTTCTTTATTAATAGCAGACTCAACTGTATTTTAAAACAATCGACTAAGTCTCTGGCCCGAAGAAACTTGTAAGTTCATGTAAGCTCAACTCTATCCCTGAGACACTTTCATCCAATCCCTAATTTGACACCCAGCCTACCAAGGGGTCGTGTTTCTTCAGATTTCCTCGATTAATATTTTGTGCACAGGCTTATTATCCCCCATACACTCCACCTCAGTCTGCACAACATGATTATCCTTAATATGTTTGGGGAAGCATACAAACCATGTAAGTTCTTAAGGTGGGTACGCAAGAAATGGTCAGTGCTTTTGCAGTTTTTAGAACAAAACTCTTTTGGTCAAAATCAATAAAATATTTCTTCAGTATAAACATTATTACCACTGCATCTTACTACTCGTTCGGGTTATACACACTCACGCTAATGTGTAATGGTAGGGTGATTGTGAGATGAAATGGAGGACCTACAGTTTAACGTGGGATCCGAACCACGGTGGAGACCTGGCATTCCACACATTCACAAGTTGTGATTAATACACGTCTTGTCAGAGGTGAAGGAAGGATTTGGCAATCAGATAAATCTGTGCCAGGACCGAGGATTGAACCTCGGGCCCCCAACACAGAAGTCTGACACCTTACCCCTAGACCGCCAGGTCACCTTTCAATAGAAATAAAGAGTTTATTTTCTTCACATGTTGATATCAACAATTGTTGAATATCTGTCTAGGTTGTCCTGGAATTTAATGATAACTTTTTCTCTTCATTTAAAAAGTTTCTCATCTAAGGCCGCCGTGCTTGTGACAGATATTCAACAACTGATGATATCAACATGTGGAGAAAATTAAACTTTAAACTCTTTGTTTGTACTGGAGAAATATTTGATTTATTTTGGACAACAATATGTTTTGCTATAAAACTGCAAAAACATTGACCTTGTCTTATGTTACCTATATCCCTACCGTAATTATGTAACTTTCTCCATTCAAACCCTGTTTGGCCCAAAATTTAAAAAACGTTGTTGTGAATTAATTGGTGGGTGTCATTGAGCATTTAACATTCATTATTTAGTAACGAGGTCAGTACCTGCGTTTATTTTCTGACACAAGTTTGACAAACTCGTCAAACCTTCCGTAGATGTTCTGTTTTAGTCACAAAACAATATTGACAATATATGTTGAGCCACATTTATTAATCAAAGCTCGTGACAATATTAAAGGTTGATTGATAGAATACTATAAAATTAATAATATATCATAATACAAACACCAAACTATTAAAAAAAAAAAGTTTGTTTTGTAATGGTTCCATACTGTGCAAATGTGTGATTCATATCTTGTAATATAAGTTTATCTTTTCATAAATATGTCAGTGCTTACAACTTGAAAAAAAAAACTATTAAAATGTTGCAAGCATTAAATTTGTGTGTGGCTATGTTTGTGCTGCTTTTTAAAACATATATAATACATATATATTAGAGCATATTTAAAAAAAACTTACTTACTAAAAGACCAACTCAAACAACTACTCTTCTGCGTTAAGGAGGGCATTAAAAAATATGAAAAACTACATCTTTACCATATTTCTATACATTTCTATCTCATGTCGTGACTAAATTCACTTTTCTATTTTAAAACTCAAAAAAATATTAGTGATCTTTTTAAAGCTTGTGTATTTTAGGGTGGTGTAAGATTGAAAGGAATTTGAGAACAATTGATTTTAGACTTTTTTGTGAATGTGAAAAAATAAACATACTATAAACCATGACTGAATTGTTTCTACTTTAGAAGTCAAGTTTAATGAAATATTAGTAAGTTGAGATGAAGGGTTTTAACAAAAAATATTGTTATGCAATTCACAATAATTCAACACATTTTAATCAAACTGTTATAACTTATGCTCTTAAAACTTTCTTTATATGTCTTAGCTTTGATAATTGTTACTTTTAGCTCCTAGCATATGAGATATTAAAAGAAATATTAGATTTATAATTTCTCACCGTCAGGATAGACCAAAATTATTAACAGTTACTAAGGATGTTATTTTAGATTGAAACAATAGAATACACATTTTATATATAAAAAAAATACTGCCAGTGTCTCTTCATTTAATAATTTTTTTTATAATATACATATATACTAAATTAATATTGTGATATATAAAGTTAGGTTTACAGAGCATTTTTACATTACTTATTATATTTTAATTCTGTATTCAACATTTTGAATGACAATGATATTAGGTTGGTATCCCTTTTGTGGTAACGTTAAAAAAAATAGTTCAGACATCTGTTAAATATGAATTTTCAATTTATCTTGGCACACAATTTCTATTTGATATGAAACACTTGTAAGACTAACGAACAAATCTTGGAAATCCTTTATGAAAAATTCATAATTAGCTCCGAGTCATCACTTTGAATTTGGATTACTTCATAATGGATGTGGCTACAAAACTCACTTTTTTTGCACTAAATTGCCAACTATAAAAACAGAAACTATTTCAAAATTGAAAATAGACATACTTTTAATTTTCTAATATGAGTTCAAAACATCAACTTGGGTTCAAAATTATCGTGGAACTAGAAAGTAAAATTCAGTTTATTTTAATTTAGGATAAATAATATTGCTAAAATAAAAAATATTTAGACTAAAAAAAAAAGGAATTTCAATGGTGATTTATCGACTCCAAATGGCACGTGTGTTTTATGATACACCCTAATTTCATGATCAAGACACCAGTGTTAAGGAGGTACAGTCGCTGCAAAATATGAAAAAACAGTAAGGGTGTGTGAAGCTTTGAAAATTTTGTTTTTGCTTCAAAAATTCATCAGCTTGGACTTCGATTTGAAAATGAAATTCTTGGTTCAACATTTATGAAGCTTCACTAGTGTATATATTTGACGTTAACATCTATATTTTTGTTGAATTTTTCTCATTTGATGTTATTATGACAAAAATCTAAAATAATTAAATTGAATGTTTTGATGACAACTTAATTTATTTGCTTATAATGGAAATGTCATGTTTGTGAAATAACATCTTATAAATGATATTTAGGACCAGTTTCATAGTCAGATTTAGTACGCCTAAAGTGCGAGTCGATACTAAATACAGGACGACACCTACCTAGACCAAAATGGAATGGGCCAGTTTCGCATATGAAACTGGCCCATTCCATTCAATTTCAGGTAGGTGATGTCTTGTATTTAGTATCGACTCGCACTTTAGGCGTACTAAATCTGACTATGAAACTGGCCCTAAGGCCCAATCTTACAATATCACGTTATTCTATTTGTTAGGGCTTAACATAAGGTTAAGTGATAACAACCACTACTTTTGATTTTACAATGTTTGGTTAGCGCTAATGTCCATGTAAAAGTGCTCGTAAAGTTAACGCGACGTCTACCTTCCGGTTAGCAAACATTATGTCTACATTAACAACGCTAAACACTCCGCCATATTGTTTTTAAGGCAATTGTTACTATTAAAGTTAGGTTACATTTATTTGTATTAAGAAATGGCTAATTTATTGTTTGATTATGATGACTTTGAAAACGAGTTTCAAGTTCTAAGGAATCCGAGACTTTAAAGACCGAAGAAATACAGTAATTGGAACAAAAGAATTTCCTGGAATTTTTAATGAGGAAGAATCATTTTACGTTTTCGTTTAAACAAAAATAAAGTTTTAGAAATTTTTGAAGTGATTGAACACCAATTAGAATTTTTTATTTTAAATCGTTTGTTTGTATTTATTTATTAAATCAATTAGCAAAATGTCTTCTTTTCTAAAATTTAAATTTCATGTTTATTATTTTCAACAAACGTTTTAGCAGACAAATAAATATGATAAAAGATAGCAGATAACCTTAAACACTCTTAATAAATTGGATTTGCTTTGGTCGATTTGTTTTCATAACAGTTCCATAGACGTTGTAATGACTTGCTTATATTCTCTATGGTAAAATCAAGTCAATCAAAAGCTTTGAAACAAATCTAGCGCTCTGAGAAAGTTAACGATAAGAACTAATGGAAGGCACCTGTTCGTAGTTTGATGAGCACATAAAAATAGTTTTGTAATACACAACGCCAAGTTTAACCAATGGTTAGACTTTACAGACAATTAAGTTACAAGGACTTTGACTAGACATTGTAAGATTGGCCCTTAATATCTGAAGCTATATAAGATGGATTAAATAGCCAAGCTATTATATTCCTTTATTATGGCTATAGCAGCATCTAAATATTATATTCTTTAAATCGAAAAATGACACCTGGAGACAAGACTCAAACCCGGGACCTTTGGTTTAGTACACTAATGCTCTACCACTGAGCTATCTAGGATTTGTCTCATACCCAGGGTCATTCTACACAATTATTTTAAGGCAAAGTCTGTAATGGATATGGACTGCACTTAAATAAAGAATGAACCTGGGCACAGGATGGCTACTGAGTAGCTCAGTGGAAGAACATTGGCGTACTAAGCCAAAGGTCTCGGGTTTGATTCTTGTGTCCAGGTATCATTTTTCAATTTAAAAAGTATAAAGCTATATAGTTATGCAACATTTAATATTTTTCCCCCCGACATTAAAACAATTTTTTTAAAAGTATTCAAACTTCAATTTGGCTTTGGGAGTATTTAATTTTATTTGATTCAACTTTGTTTTGAATTGAAAAAAGAGGACTTCGTGTAGACCCCCTAGAAAACAGTAAGCGTTTATATGCCATTGTTTTGTTTCTATAGATCTAAAAGACTGTGCCATCTAATTTACCAAACTGTCGGTCAATGTAAAACATAGCTCACAGTCGTTTCTATATTTTAATGTTGAATTATGGATTAAATACTAGTTACAATTTATCTGTTCAATTGTTCCTTCATCAAGTAATTTAATACCAGCTTTAAAGTCTAAATATTTATAGCCTTTTTCAACTTATTACCTAAGACTCAAGTCAACAAATAAACCTAAGTAATAACAAGAAAGTTTAGCTAAAATGTACATATTACTATATATATATATATATATAATATATATCTGTTATTTATTGTTGACTAACTGACTAAGCTAAGATGTTCATATAACCTAAATGAAAATCAATCAAGTTGGTTTTGCAAATAATATAAAAATAAGTAAAAAAATAAAGGATAAATAGCTTTCAAAATGTGCCAAACAATCTCAAGATGTGTTTACAATGTAATGTTAAGTTTTTTTTTAAAATAATAATTTAAATACAATTTATAAATAATAAATACTTTACAAAGTTAGTTATTGTTTGGTTATTGATGTGTACTGTACTGTATGTTTCATGGTTTATTATGTGGCATTCTATTTCCGGTTAAAATACATCATTCTTATTATTGACTTGTGTTGTTATTACAAACTATACCTCTCCTACATTCCATTCCTATAGTCACGGTACCCACCTCGGTGGCGTAGTTAGCTAACGCACTAGTCGTGTTGAGCTCTACTGCCGAGGACGGGGAGATCGAGGTTCGAATCTCGGTTGGGTGTATTGAGGTTTTCCCTCCAAAACAGTTTACAGCTCTTCCTCCATGCAAATGTGGATACACTTCCTATAAATATAACCTCTAATCCCTAAAACCATGAGCATAAATAGTACGTAAACATATAACCCAAACGAGTGGTAAGACGTGGTGCTAATAAAAAAAAATCTGAAAGGTCATTTTTACTACCAAAATCCTTCTATATAGTAGAATTCTGACAGGAAAAAAGACCTTTCAGACCACCCTTTGGTTTTTTTTTCCTTACTATCGGTGTAGTTTTGAATACTAATCCACCATTCACTTTGTGTGAGAAATTCTCAACCTAATAATTACTTCATCAGTCAAATGTTTCCAGCCTGTGGCCGGGTCAGTTTAGTGAAATGCCTCCAAACTCCCTCTGTCCTTCCACCATTCTTCTCCTCTCACTAGCACACTTGTATTGTAATTACTAAAGAAGTAGAACATTCCCCCTTACTAAACATCTGCTAGGAAAAAGGTTAGTTTTTACATCAGAAGAAAGCACAAAACATTCAAACAATGTTTTATTGAGAGCACAACATTTTAATTTAATATAAACATAACGGACATATTTGAGAAAAAAACTATATTGATCTTGTCAAACAAACAAAATGGGTCAATATTCAAGAGTTGATTAATTTCAAAACACAAGTGTTCTGTAGAATTGTTTCCTAAAGTTATACGGTATATCTTAAAATGCAGTATCAATATAGATTGTTATTTAAAAGTTTTAAATAGGCCAGGTATTTCTCAACTATTCAAATCAAAAGATTCGAGGACCCAACAGTTAAAAAAAATTAAAATTGTATATTTATACAGCCAGTGTACCGGCTATCTGTGGTTTGTACCAGAATAAATTTAGGACAAACCTAATTAACGGACCCCATGTTGTTAATTTCACACTTAAATTAACGGGGATAGCGCGACTTCCAAACTCCAAAAGACTGTGAACCTACATTATAAAGAAAGTTGTGGGGAAAAACTGGAGGGAGTTCTCACAGCCTCTTTATGGCTAGCGCGTTTGCTAAGACTTGGAGGTGAGTCTTATAAGTCGTAAATCGCTGAGAAAAGTACAGAATGTAAAGTAGCTTGGAAGCATGATTGAGGCTAAAGGTGGAATTAAAGAGGATCTAATGAGAAGAGAAGTGACCTTGAAGTGTAAGAAAGTGTTGTACAGTGAATGTAAGAGAGACCAGGAAAGTGGAGGCCATGGGAAACAGGGAGAGAGTGGGGTACAGGGAGTACATGAGATAGCGAGAGATGGGAGGAGCAAATAACAGTAAGTGTGCAAGTGAGAGGAGAAGAATGGAAGCAATTAAAGGAGGAATGATGGTGAAAGGATAGAATAAGATGGAGGCATTTGACTAAACTGGCCCAGCTACAGGCTGGAAGCAGTTGATGATATCAAATTATTTGTTTGTTTTTTTAAAACAACAACCATTAAACCTACCCCATTTATTGTTTAAGAAAGCAAAAAATAACATCCGAGGGTAGCCAAGGGTCTGGTAATTAATTAGTGGTTTTATTGTTTCTCGCTGTAAAGATCAAGTGTTTATGATAAGTTTACGGGCAGGAAAATACTTATTTCAGTTTTTTATGCACTCAAGCATATCATATTGTTTAGTAATAAATGTTAATTGTTACAAAGGTTTCATTTTATTTATGAAAAATAGTATAATTCAAAATTGAATTTTAATATATAGCCCACACTTGTTGAAAAGGTTACAGCACAGCAAACCTTTACGTTAGATTAAGCATTACGAGTAGTCGTCGTCTTGGTCCGAGTCCTGGTTGGCCTGCTGCATGGTGACCATCTGAGCGGCCGCCTGCAGGTGTTGCCACTGTTGTTGTTCTGCCATCGCCTGCTCCACCCGGGCCTGTAACAATATCACACCTGTCCATCACTGCCATTGAATGAAGTAAGCTCGGCCAGTGAAATCAACAGGGCATTACTCGAGGAGAGGAAAGCCAACTCGGAGGGAAGTACAACCGGCAAAATAACTTTTCAATTAATTCCAAGCGCGCTGGAAATACTGGAAATGACACATCTGCAACCCTCCTGCAGCTTGTTTCACGTCATCACTGGGCACGGCCCATACAGGGCCCTTAATGACAGAGGACTTAGCATGGAGAAACTGTGCGGCTGTGGAGAGGAGGCCACGCCAGAACATGTCACCTTGGTGTATAATACAACACAAGATGTGAGGAACGGTTATCAAGTTGCAATACAAGGACATGCTGTATTTAACATACCAAGGGACAGCGGGGCTTCCTAGACATGATCGCGACGCTGATCTCCAACAATGAAAAGGACAAGTATATTAAACAACTTCAGGAGGGGCGAAGAATAAGAATAGATAGAGACGTAAATAGGAACATGGACCAAGAGGACGACACAACAAAGAATAAGATGAGAATTGACAAAGACACAGACAGAAGATAGGGACATAGTGGGCAATTGATACAGACAATAGGACAAGTAGAACAGACAGTCAGGTTGCAAATATGTAGCCAATACTCTAGGTAATCCTAGAGCACCTTGTCGAGGGAAGATTCCACACGGATTCCTGTGACGGAGACGGTACGGACGAACCGGGTGGAACCTGAATTCCGACAAAGATTGGTGACGAGTGAGACACTGGCCCAGAGTCATCGATTGGGCCTTTGACCATCAACTGGCCAAGAAGACTGGCAGCCACTCCGTCCATATGACTGTACAATGCTACAATTGAGAAACGACTGGACTTCAAGGACAATTATTGATAGACTTAATAGAGATGACTGCATTAGGTTAAGTCAGAAAGACAGGAGTTAGAATTAATTAGTTTAGGTTAAGAGTAGGGAGTAATTTTGTATTTTATTAAAGTAGGTTAGTAGGTATGGTAATAATAGGTCCGAGGTGCAAGTGGTTTCTAGTTGTAAGCAGAACACCATCTCCGAAAGGGCGCCTGTCCAGGTGGCAGATAAGGGGATGCTCATCGCCACTGGAGCCCTTAGTAACTTTGAAAACATGGCCCCAGACAGTTGCTCGGGGATCTTGAGGTGGAGGGTATCGGGCAAATACCTGGGGTGGACAAACTGGTTTAGATTCAAAAGTAAAAGAAGATTATGGACATTAGTTTTTAGATGTAAATTCCAGATTAGTTAGTATTTAAAATCGGAAACAGGGAAAAGTAAGGTAAATATAAATAAATGTAGATAAGAGTTCTCTTTACCTATATAAATAAAGAGATAAATAGACTAGAAAATGTAAATAATGTAAAAAAAACCAACATCATTGCTGGTGTTCTGACAGCCTGTTGCATCACATCGCATCATATCACATAATCTGGATAGTTTTAAATTATTTAGGAAAGGGCCGTTGGTATTTTTAAATGTCATAAAACACACAAAGTTTGGCATATGGTCAATAAATACTCCAACAAGTTGAAAGAACTTTGTGGTAAGTTATTGAGATTTTCAGAAAAATTGTGGCTAGACCTTTTTGGAATTTTGTTTTGTGATAAACTAGTTTTAAAACAAATCTTAGTTTGAAAAATATCCAAAGTTTTATGAATACTGAGTTCCACAAGTATACACAGTTTCTATAATTTGAGGTAGATGGAATCAAAACTACTTCCGATTACCAAGATCTCAAGCTATACAGAATAACACGAGGAAAATTATAAGAGAAGGGCAGCTGTAAGTTAAAGAACACTTAGAAAAAAAAAAGTAATAAACAAAACAAACATAATTTATGAACAACTAACGACCATACAAGATATAAAGATTGTATAAATGGAACAAACTCAAATGAATAAATAAAATTCATTTGAAATGGGTGCTTACTGAAGTTGTAATTTACTGTCGTAATTTCAAACACCCAAAGGGGCGGAGAAAGGATCAATTCTCGTAAACCAGTTTTCAACCAACCTCTCCTCCCATGTCACAAAACACAACTATCAATACTCTACTATACTATTCTAACAATATTATAAGCATGTTTTAAAACCTATTTAGGAGATCAAAGACACACAGCTCACCTTAGCAAAGAGTTCCTGTTGTTGTCTAAGCAGCTCTTCCTCGGGGATACCCAGGTTCTCAAGCCGAGTGCTCTGTCTGCGTCTCTTGGCTGCCACTGCCTTGCAGTCCACCAGTACTGCCTCCGCGTCTGCCCGGTAGTCGCTGAACCCTAGTCGGTCCAGGGCTAGACGAGGGACACAAGGAACGTCCGGTTGTTAATGAGTTATGTTGGTCGTGGGGCATGTTGGTTGTGGGGCATATAGGGCATGGGACATGTTGTTTGTGGAGCATGTAGGGCATGGGACAAGTTGATTGTTGAATGTGGGACATAGCAAAGTGCATGGAGACTGTGAGATATTTTATTAGTTTATAGATTACAATACGACTAGACATCTAATTCTATAATTCTAGTCCTAGTGTTCTATTCTAGATTCCTCTATTTTCCATTTTATATTTAATCTTGGCCCTAAATATAAAAAATGGCCTCTTGCCCCAAAAAATATTACCGACCCCTACTCTATATAAATATTAGGTTTATGCCTTTATTATATTTTTTGTATTCTTGTGTGTATTAATGATAAAAAAAATTATATACTGTATTATCATAAAGAGAAAAAGTCAACATTTACAACTTGTCATTGTACCATTCCTAAAAATATACTGTTCTGTAGGCCTACAAAAAATCTATTTTGGTAAATATTTAAAAAGAAAAGATGGACTTTAAGGATGAGGTTGAAACACATTTTCGATTATTTCTAAATTAGTTATCAATTATCATAGGTATTTGAAAGAACCAAATTATAGGCCTACATTTTAGAGCCAATCAGCTAATTATATAAAACTATAAAGAATAAAAGTTCAAATTGAGAAGGAAAAATAAAAAAGTGTTTGGACACAGTCTACCTTGCAGGACATGGTCCGCATTTATTGTTTTCTTCTGCTGCTGGTTGCAAATATCATTGGCCTCCGATGACAAGAGATGGATGAACTCAGTACAACAGTTGAGAATCAGTTCCCGGGACTCGTTGGCGACTCTTATGTTTGGGATTATCTCCTTGATCATCTTGTTGATGGAGGCGCGAGGCAGAGTCAACTCATCATCTTCTCCCGTGCTCGCCGACGTCGCCATAGTGGACTGAAATATTATACAAAAGTTGACTGTGCCGTTGAGAGGTGAATAGAAAGGGCCGAGTGAGCTGTGTAAGGGTATTACATAAGCACCTTAGGGGAGGTAGGGCGTTCAAGATTTGCTGATTTTTGCTGACAAGGGGTAATGCGTATACCAGAGCATAGCGCAGCTCCTTGCCATGCAGAACCGAGTATACACAGGCAGCCCAAACTACGCCTAAATATACCGCAGTTAAATACAGTTCAATGACTCGAAAACGAGTGCTTGTGTGAGTTAGGAAAGATCAATGAGAAGCCACATCACCATATAAGGTAAGGAAAAATAATCCAGGTATCTGGAGGGGGGTTAAATTGCCTGACCCGTCACTAGGGCCATCAGATTGTTTTTATGTTATATGAAGCTAGAACATGCTGGAGCGGTTTTGCAAAATTGGGCAAGAGCTTGAACATGTGTTGTATCTAACGCTACAATAGAAATGCACATGTATTATACTTTCTCATTAGTTAACACAAAATCACATAATTAAGGACATGGAGAGGAGCTTATGGACTATGTAGACTGGGCTTAAGGCATAATAGCTAATTTTTTGTTATATAGAAAGTAATGGTAATCAACATTGAGGTTTGATTGTTATTTCTCAAAATGTTAAGTAAGATACATGCCTCCAGTTTAAAGCTAAACCGTTAAGTAAACTTCAGTAACGTTGTGCTATAAATTAGCTCAAAATATCATCTTAGCTCGTAAACACAAAAGATAAATAATTAATGTTAAGCTACTGAAATTTTAGCACAGATAAAACATAGAAAAGACAGTAAAATAGTTTGACGATACCACAGATAGGTATTACCATAAGGCGGGTAGAGAGAAAGGATTTAAATCTTAGACTGTCGTGGGAGTGGCCTCTATAAATTGGACCGATAATTTCAAGCTACACTTTCTATGATCTGATTTTGGTTGGAAGAAGAGTATCTTGTAGGTACTAAAGTTAATAAAACAATATTTAATATAGTCATACAGTCATGTTTTCTGCAGCTGTCACATTTATTTGATATCATCTATAGTCAATACCTATAAAATAAAACAAATAATATAATAAAACGTTTTCAATGTTGGCCGAAAAAAAGTTTGAATTTTCTAAACTGTTGTTCCAATCAATATCAGCCTTAAATATTAACGTTACGCGAACTTAAAAATAAATTAAGTTATAATTGTTTGGGACAAGCGACGCAAACACATCTACTGCGTCTGAACTCTGAACTAGGGTACTGTGATCTGTGCTGCGTGTTATTTTATTAATTATTATACATGGCCTTTGTCTTTATTTTATCTAGGACTAATGTTATGGGCGGTTTTAAAGTTTTTTCGAATAATCGAAAATTAGTTGAATAAATAAGTTTAATTGAAATAGCTATTCATGGCTATAGTTTGAATATCATACCTCTACCATGAAATGTGAAGATATTGAGCCAACTTTAGACTCTGCGATCCCAACATTAAACCTCCTTAAATTTGCCCCCATCAAGGAAGAAATTAAGGTATTATAATATTTATTATGTTGTTTAGGGTCTTATTTTCTTCAACGAGCGATGTAGCATGCTTTTAAATCATTAAGGGAAAAGGTGTTTTAACAATAATTATGCGTCAGAACATCATTATATCACCACCATGTACCTAGACTGTATTCGAATCTCTAGTTTATGCGTTGTCGCCTTGGATGTACCCTTTACAGTCGCATCGGTATTCATGTGACCAAGTGAAGAGTCTATCTAAATCGTCACCAAGGATGCCGACGCACCCCTCACATGCACTCGAGTGGTGTTTGAATGGGAACTGTTATATTATTCTCTTTTTGTTTGTTAGAGTTCGAAACTTTATCTTACACGCCATTTAAAATTATACAGAATGCTAAAGCAGACACATTTTATAATATTAAGAAGTTGGCTATTTTGAGAAATTTATTAATCAATCCACACCTACCAGTACCATTTATTATTACAAAGTTTAGCAAACTATTTATTGGTGTTCTTTAATTATCACAAAACAATAGGAAATCAGTTAATGCAAACAATAAAATAGTGTCAATAATAAACGTCTTAGGCTATTTATTTTCATTAGGTCTTTATGGCATTTGAGATGGTTTCCAAGATCATATATAGGTGGTAGCACTGCAGTCCCAAGGATGTAGCAAGGCCCGTTGCTGTTCAAATTGGCTGATGCAGTCTTTGAGAGGAAGTGTGCGGAGATTATGAATTCATCTAGTCTATAAAGCAAGGATTCTTGAGATAGTATTAATAATAATAACTATTATTATGCCTATTGGGGTTTGACGCGACACATCAACACAAATTGGTTATTAGCATTTGAGATTATCCAGATACACCTCCGGTACTTTGGGTTCATGATGAATCAATATTACAATAATTAATGTTTTCGAGTTAGAAAACTTTCCCTCGCATTTTGAAAAGGGTTTTAATATCTAATAAAACCCCATTAAATAGCATTATTATTAATAATGAACACATCACACTTTAGGGGAATGGTGCGCATTGAGGGCAAGATTCTTTTTTTTTATGTCATGGCAATGATAAATTAATATATTTTTCTTTAGAATCCATACAACAAATGCATTTTTCCAATAACACAATTTATATGGTAATATCATTCTATATAATAAAAAAAAATCTAATTCACTTGGTAACGTTCTGCCATATTGTGTAAAATTGTGTGGAACTTCTCAATTTGGGTTCTTGCATATATGTCCATTCACATATATAGTAGAGCGTCGGAAATCCGGACGTCAAATATCCGGAGCGTCGCAAATCCGGATCGGCGGTGAGAGCAGGTCAAGTGTTGTACAAAAAACAATTAAGGACTTTTTTACCCAGTAAGTTTCCATTAATTACTGTAGATTCTTGGGTTTTTTTTCTAAAAAGTATTGTAGAGTTACTAATCTAAATTACATAATGTAGGGGCCTACATGTTCTTATTCAATATACTTTATTAAAATATTTTGTGTACTGTATTTTTCGAACCCTTCAGCCTCTATTTTGCAATACAGTAGACTCCCGAGCTTCATGTATCCACTAGTCAATACATTACCTATGTATACAGTTATTGAAAGCACATTTGAAAATCTGAACAATTCAGTAATCCGGATGGGTCCCGGTCCTGATCGATCCGGATTAATGACGCTCCACTGTACCTACTAATGTGTTAAAAATAAATCTTTATCCTAAAACTGATAAATATATAAGTTTTATTGGGTATCTTCATTTTTTGGAAAAAAAGGGGGGTAGATTATAGGCTGTCTGTGATAGGAATGGCTACAAAATATGCTATGAAGATATTCTCTTACATTGGATGTTAGATGAGGGTTAAATCATCATAAGGTAAGTTAAAGAGTAAGCATGATTCTCATGACTTTCTTTCTGAATGCCAGAGGTCTTTCCTTTCACTCCTAGTTTCGTTCATTCTATTTACCCTCTTCCAGAACAGCTTCTTATTTCCTTCAAAATCATTCTGCATTCTTTATACTTCTTTTAATCTCATTAGCTCCTTATTCTTCTTTACTACTTTCTTAAAATTCATCCTTTTCTCTTTTATATCACCCACAACCTCTTAGGTTCTGTTTCACTCAGCCCAGGAATCTTTCATATAGCGCTCTCACACTTTTAACCTGCACTTTTACACTTTTACTCTTACTTGCTTAATACTTTTGTGCTGCTTCCTCATAAAATTACTACTGATTCAACTATTGAGATCACTAGGAAGTGTTTAGTTCCACAATCAGCTTCACGCACAGCTCTAGGATTCTTTACTAAAACTCTTTAAGTCTCATCATACACCACAAGATCAATCAATGTATGGTTTCTTATAATACATTCACTCACTTTTGTATAATAATAAAGCTAGTTTTAATTAATTTAATTTTAATTAGTCCCCCGAGTAACCCCAACTTGAAGATATAATATATGAATACATAAGATTGTGAATTATCTGAATTTATTTGTGACAAAGGTGGTTCAGGTAATTGAAAATTTGGATAGTTGAATAAATAGAGTATAAAAGTTTCTATTCATGAAAATACACAATTACAATGTAGGGTGAGTGGAACAATTTGTAGTTTGTAATGTGTATTATTTTTTTATATAAAAAACTTTTTAAAATAATGTTAAATCACAGATTCTTTGTTAACTTTTAATGCGAATAAAAAAAATGTTTATAGAGTAAAACGACAGACTAATTTAATTTAAAATGGTTAAAATCTACAATAGCAATTTTATAATATTGTTAATGTAGATACAAAATACTACTTTCACTTGTTTGGTGCAAAGAACAATATAAAACTAGAATATATATACTTTTTATTTTAAATTATTAACCTTATTTTATTAATTACCTCATAAATTGATGTCAAATTAAGTTATTTATAGAGAAATGTATCTTTCTGTACGAATCCACTAATGAGGAAGTAGAAGTTTAATAGCCATAACATTTCTATGCTCAACACTCAAATTCTATTTCAGCAAAAGTAAGATGTTTTCTTCTGATAAAACTAATTTTGTAAGAATCTTCATAAATGATATTGTCTTCTTTTCCCATAAAGTGCACAATTCATTTTTTTACGTCAATTTTACCACAACATAATACACATTTCTCAAAATCAAAATTATTGTTTTCTAAAAAAATTGTTTTAATGATCAGACAAATTCCTCAGATGAACTTCCTCTGAATTAAAGGAAGTTTCAACTTTTCTTAACTTTTGAATGTATTCGTCTTTCGATTACCTTTCTTGGAATTTGTTTTTCTCAGGTGTGTCATTTAAAATTCTGGGTTTACTTCACTTTCATCCTTTGACACCATTCTTTCTGGGGGTTGCTTTAGGATATAGTTGTACATATTCAGGTGTCAAAGCAGCTACACATTTGCTATACAGAACCTTTTTAGATGTTAGAACAATTTGCAGATGTAGCTGGATCTGCACTTATTGATTTGGGTTGGTCCATTCAGTTACTGCAGATATAAAGTCATCATCTGAATTTAATTGGGCTCAAATCGCGAGATTCCTGCTTTAGCAAACCCTTTAATCAAATTATGTTTAAAAAAATAGATATAAATGTATTGTCCACTAGCCTAAATGAGACATCTCATATATTGTTGTGGTTTTACCAGGATTTGCAATCATCAAGATGTCCAGAGACCTGGGAAATTTTGAATTATCATGGAATTAGCCTCATTTGGCAAACTTAGGAGAATTTCATCAAATTTATGTAAATTTTACTTACTCACTACAACCACCTGCATCTTTTGACTCTTTAACAGTAAAAATAACTTCTTTTTTTTTTCTAAATTAAAAAACTACACTACGTATCTCTTAATACAACCAAGGTATGGAAACCATTGGTGCTTCAAATGGCTTAAAAGAGAAACATAAAAAGTAAAATAGCTTTGACTGAAGTGCTTGTCTCATTCCTTACTAAATAATAATAATAATAATATTATAAAGAGAGGAAAAATGTATAAATGTATCAATAAATAAGAAAGGAATGGGCCGAAATAATGACCGTAACAGTAGCATGACTCACATCAAAGGCCTGCATTCTTTGGGTGCAATGATTTGGTTAGTTAGCACTCAGGATTATTGGTGTTCTAATATCATTATAATATAATTCTAATGAGATTAATTTACTACTCTATACATCTTTATTAAATAAGTATTTCTCACTAGACACAGCTATGAACAACTTAAGCCATAGCTTGGTTACAATGTCCAGTTAGTTTTAACCTTGACTAGTCAATATTTGATGCACATTGAAACCTACTTGTCTTGATGGCTAATCTCCATTTTAACTGCATTAAGCAGTGTTATTATGTTTATGTTTTTACTCTTAAGGATGGCACAATGATCATTTAAATTTAGCTTTATCATTTTTAGTAGTCTTTACGCAACACATGTTTTAGACATTATTACATGGCTTTTTATCCTAAAGGTTATAACTATACAGAATAAAGCATTGCCAAGCTTAATTAAATACGACTTTTTTGCATGTGTTATAGTCGTCGTCTCGTTGGAGTAATAAAGGAAAATAATCTGTATAGTTTAACAGGACTAGTATTAAAGGTTTACAGATATGCTAGTTAACTTTTTTTTAATCAAATTAATTCATATAAAAGTAAATTACTGTTGAAAGCCAAAATGTGACGATCAGATTTTAAAGGATACTGGTATGCTAAAAAATTAACTGTACAGCAACAGATATGTATAGTTGAAACTAAGAATTCTCGGAAGTCTTCGGATGCCCGCCTAGCTTAATAAAACATTCTGAGTCTTGAAACAATGACTTTTCTATTCTGAGCATGTACATTCCAGATAGGGATTAACTGTTATGCCCCAAAGTTGATCTAGAAACAAACCTACTTGAGTATCAGTTATGTTATCTCCAGTACTTCATCATAAAATGTAGCTAATCATAGGACTTCTGCATGATCCAGGAATATTTTAGAACTAATATTTTTACCTGTAGACAACTACCATATTCAAATAATTCATTTTTGTAAATAGTTGAATATCGTACTCATTATTAATTTAGTGTAGTTAGTTGTTTATATAAAAGTACATCTCTGTTGTGTTTGTTAAATGTGTGTGCACTCCATGCTCTATGAATAGGCATACTGGCTATAATACAGTATAATTAATTATGTAGATTAATGCAAATGAGAAAACATATTTGATTTACTTTACTAAACAAAAATTAAACATTACCAAATAAATGTAAAATCAAATAAAATAATTCAAACTAAAAGTGTTCTATTTTGTTCTTTATTACATTGTATGGCTATATAAATAAAAAAGCAATATTCATTTTCACCAAACCTTTATCTAAAAGAAATTGTATTACATACAGTGCTTATTAAAAAAAAGTTTTATTTTCTATTATATAATTCTCAATTTTTTAATTTTAATTTTGAATAAACACATTTCTAGATTCAATAAAAAATGATAGTGTCTTGAATTGTGTTTTCTGTACAGATTATTGGTCATTCACAAACATTTCCAATTTAGTTTTTTTTAATCACACTTTTTTTTTATAAATTGTGATATTCATATTGTTTACAGAATGAGCCTGATTGTTATGCTACTCAACTTCTACTGGAAAACACTAATGAATCTCTAGTCCATACTATTTTAAAAACAGAGAAAACTTCCGATGTACCATCCACTGCTGTGTGTGAAGAGCATATAATTAAAGATGAACTGTGTTTTGATGAAAGTTCTATTGATGTTAAAGAAAATACCATCATTAAGCTTAGTCATAACTTCACTAATGAATTACAAATAAATAACAACCAATTAAAGTCCACAACTTTTGTGAAAATTGCTCCTAATATTGGTCAAAGCGGGGTAAAAAAATACCACTGTGATTATTGTTGCATGTTTTTCACTAATAAGAAATACCTTAAAACCCATACCACTATTCATAGGAGACAAAAACATAAATGTGGTGTTTGTGGAAAATGTTTTACCAAGATCGAACTTAAAATTCATCTTTCTCACAGTGGACATAAACCTTACAATTGTGACATTTGTGGCAAGAGTTTTGCTTCAAAGAATTATCTCAAGATTCATATTTGTAGTCATGATGGACAAAGAGGACATAGACCTTACAAATGTGATATTTGTGGCAGGGGTTTCAATAGGAAGGAATATCTTAAAAGTCACCTCCCTACTCATAGTGGTCAGAAACTTCACAAATGTGATGTTTGTGGACTCACAACTCACATGCTTGCTCATAGTGGTCAGCAGAGATCTTACAAATGTGATATTTGTAGCAAATTTTTTACAAATAAGGCCTTTCTTAAAAATCATCTCCTCGCTCATAGTGGTCAGAAACCTTACAAATGTAATGTTTGTGGCAAAGGTTTCATTAGGAATGACCATTTTAAAAATCATCTTCGTACTCATAGTGGTCTGAAACCTTACAAATGTAATGTTTGTGGCAAATGTTTCACTAGGAATGACCATTTTAAAAATCATCTTCGTACTCATAGTGGTCAGAATCCTTACAAATGTGATAACTGTGATAAGTCTTATAAAATAAAGGACGCTCTTGAAAATCATTCCCTTGCTCATAGCCCTCTCATATGTGATATTTGTGGGAAATGTTTCAATTCTAAGAACAATATTAAAATTCATTTACTTAATCACCACTCAAAAGAGTTAAGTCGAAGGACACATCATTGTGGAACAATATAGTGAAGGAAGCAGTGGAGTAGAAGAGAAAAGCAGTTAGTACAGGAAGCCAGGAATGCTTGGAAGCAAAAATAGACAGAAATGCTCTTAATTGATGTAGACATAAGTAAAAAGATGTTGTTTAGCCAAGTAAGAAACAGGAGAAGAGAGAAAATACAAGAAGTTAGAATGATGGATGAAGAAGAATGAAAAGAGCATAAAATGCAAGGAACTATGGAGGGCATATTTTGAGATTATGTTCATCCTGGATGAGAGTGAAGCAGAACAGTATGAAGAATTATCAGAAGAGGAAGGAGTGGCTTTCACAGGTAAAGAGGAGGAGGAGGATGCATTAAAAAGAATGGAAAAGGGAAAAGCACCAACGGTGGACGAAATCATCAGTTTCAGTTTTTGGTGGACATACTAACTGTGGAAATGACAAAAGAGTTTTATGAAAAGTGAGAATACAATGGTTATACAGGGTGATATGGAAGGAGAAGACTGGAAGAAAGGAATTATAGTACCAATTTTTATGATACAAGACAGGATAGAGGTAAACAAATTATAGAAGAGTAACGTTTTTGTGTCACTACAAATATATATAAGAGTATATTGGAAAATAAAATAGGAAGGAAGGTAGAAAGAAGAACAGCACGCATTTAGGAAACAGAGCTCTTCACTAAACCTGATCTTCACCATATGACAGCCTATGGAAAACGGAATGAATTTGGTAAAGACTTGGTGATGGTATTTATGAATGTGGAGAAGGCATATGAAAGTGTGATAAAAATAAAGTATGGAAAGCGATGGAGGAGCCTTGAGTGTAAAATATTCTGAAAGCATGAACGAGGCAAAAGGTGGGAGTAGAGAGGATCTAATAAGATTAGGGCAGCATGGGGAATATTTCTATAGATCAATAGGAGACCTGCTATGGAGAAGAGAAGTGCTCTATAGAGCATACTTTTATAAACATAGTCACATGTGCAGCTGAAACATGGACATTGAATGTAAGAGAGACAAGGAAAGTGGAGGCCATAGGAATGAAGTTTGTGAGGAGGATGTTAGCTGTCATGAGGAAAAAGGAATGAAGTTGTCCAGACAAGAGTGGTGGTAGAGGGAGTACATGATAGCAAAGGAAGCAACTCTAAGAGAGTATGGTAGTTGAATTAAGATAGAAAAGGAAAGCATACCAAGGGGAATGATGGAGAAGAAGTATTTAGGAAGATGACCAAGAAAGATGTGGGAAGAGCAGATAATAAAGTGTGAAAGTGAGATGAGAAGAATGGTGTAAGTAAGGAAGAAGATGGAGACATTTGACTAAATTGACTAGGCCATAGGGTGGGTAAAATTGATGATGAACTACTTACTCACATAGAATAAAGTCCTCACATACGTGGTATTTGTGGCAAGGGTTTCAAAGCTTGCTTAATTTCTTACTCTCTGGCATTAGGAACTCAAAATTTCATTGCTGCACTTAAAAAAATTCCACCTATCCCTATCTTAAGCTAGTTTTATCCAATCCACCTCAATACACCCTATCCTTTCAGGTACATTCTAATATTACCCTTAGATCTGTGTCTAGGTCTTCCAAATGGTATCTTCTCATTGGGTTCGTCAGTTAGTACCCTAAACACGGTTTAAGATCCTTCCATTTGTGTTGCATGACCTGCTCACCATAATCTTTGAGACTTGATTATCCAAACACTGTCTTGTGATGATGGTACAGGGTATGTAACTTATCATTATTTAACCTCCTCCACTTCCCAGTAGCCTCATCACTTTTTGGACATATATCTTCATAATAACCTTGTTTTCAAACTCTTTAATTTTTTTGTCATGTAAGATAAGATACCACATTCAACACCCATAAAAAACAATCAGTTAAATTATTGTTATAAATTTTGCAAGAATATTTTAAAAACATTGATTTCTCATTTATAATGAATGACAATCTTCAAAGGTATACTACTAATAGTTATACTCTTCCCAGATCTTAACTGACAGGGCCAAACCAAACAGTTTTCTAGCTCGCCAACAATGCTTGAGCTCCAGTTCACCCTGATTTTAAAAAAAATATATAAATTACAGAATCAAATGGTCATATCCATCTATAACAAATCTCACTTTTGTAATAATCAGCTATTTAAATGTTTAAACCCTTGTGTGAGTTTCATAATTTGTTTAAATTTAATACAATGATGAATCCACAACCCACTTTATAGTTCGCAAATAATTTTTTTAATAACTACCTAAATTTTAATTGGTACCATTTATTAAATTACAAACTATGGAAATAATAATTCACTAAACTTAAAGACAGTTTTCAAAAATGTCAACAATGTTCTTCATTCAAAAAATATGTATGACGCATTTAGCAGTCGACCTAATTTTTTATCAAACCTAGAATTATGAATTTAAATTAATCCATAAAACATGGGTATTATTGTAAAATATGTGTAACTCTCACTGCCATAATCAATATCAACCTACTTTGGTGGCGGCATGGTTTAAGGCATCTTCCAATAGACTAGACTGCCGATGTCAGGGAGATTGAGGTTCAAATCCTTGCATATAACCTGAACATGTAGTAAGACACGGTGCTAAAAAATGAATAAACAAAAATAAACTTATAGTTTTTTTTTTATAAATGTCAAAATATTTTTAAGTTTGGGTTAATGCCCTTAAACGTTAAGGTCATAACATTATACAAAGCTAAGTCTTATCGAGGAAGCAATTAAATATAAACCTACTTTGATTAATACTCTTTGGGATCTTTGTAAATTGCTATACATACTCGTGTTCCTAAACATAATTTTTTTTGTGCCAAAATACCTTTTTACAACAATTGAGACTCACACTGTTATTGTATATCTGCATTCTACAATAATACCTGCTAATTAGGCACGTGTCTATTTTTTTGCCGGCACACATTGGCCATATTTTAAGTGTGAATGAGCTGGGTGCTTAAAGAATCAATTTTTAAAATTTGTTCGTGTATAATCTGCACGAGTGGATTCCAGGAGTACAGAGTGGTCAATGCCAAAAGAGCACTCATGGAATCCGTGCAGATGAGAACAGAACGGTGACACGATAAACAAAACACAGAGATATAAAAATGGCGTATAATTCAGCCGTAAAAACACTGGATTAACCAGGTAAACCAAATTTAAAATTATTTCCCTCCACAACAAAGGCGCACCCCACAGAGGCCCCACACTTGGAACCATTCGTGTAGATTCGCTGAAAACCATGAAAGCGAGTGGAGAGGAGCTCGTTAAAGGTCCTCTCATAAATGACATGTGGGGTGGTCGCTTTAGGAAATTTGGCAAGATCAAAATGGCATTTCGGAAGGCGTATCTTCCAGGGAGAAACTCGACCTGGGGATGTGGGGATAGCCTTTGGCAGGACTATCCCACACGTGTCGAAAACCGATAGCATCTGGATCCCAACCGGCTTTGTACTACGCCGTTTGGTTTCATACAAGACACGATTGGGGGGATGGAACACAGGACGGTAGGCAACATGCTTTGGCATGCAATGCAGTTTCGACACGTATGA
Organism: Timema genevievae; assembly: GCA_902155825.1. Classification (NCBI taxonomy): domain Eukaryota; kingdom Metazoa; phylum Arthropoda; class Insecta; order Phasmatodea; family Timematidae; genus Timema; species Timema genevievae. The sequence goes on from CABFWO010001915.1 coordinate 25,606, forward strand.
AGCCAGAAGATATGACCGCCGGTAAGAAAGAGGGGGTTCACCGGCGTCGGCACAGATGCTGACGACTGGACTGGTACGAAATGCACCAGTTGCCAGTCGAATACCAGCATGGTGTACACTATCTAGCATCTTTAATGCCGAAGGTCTAGCTGAACCATAAACAAAACTGCCGTAATCAAGTTTTGATCTCACCAAGGCCCTATAGAGGCGCATTAAGGTTTCCCTATCCGCACCCCATGAGCGACCACTAACAACTTTAAGCAGATTTAGTGCTTTGACACATCTCGCTTTCAGGTCTTTGATGTGGGGGATCCAAGTTAGTTTAAAATCAAATAAAAGTCCCAAGAACCTTACAGTTTCTGATACAGGTAAAACAACATTATTCATTAAAATGTTTGGGGCTGGATGTAATCCACGCAATCTAATAAACAGGGCCCGAATTTTGACATGTCATCTTTTTTTTTTATTGGTTTGTCACATACAATGTTCAAAAGTATATAAACTCTGTTCATGATCCCCTAGTTGTAGAACTGTATAGGTAATTGGTTTTTTTGTTAATTTTTGTCATATTGGAATTAAATATCATATTTTCTCTGTGGCTTTTTTAAGGGATTTTTGAGTCACTTTAAAATATTTTAAGTCATTGTAAGGCATTTATGGGTAATATATTTCTTAGTGCTATCGATAGAAATTTATAAATACACACATGTTCAAACATAAATTTTTTTCAACATACAGTTGTTAGAATATGGAGATACTGTAGGCAATTAACTTTGTACTCTATTTGATTAATTGTTTGTACAGTTGTAAAATACACATTTCTGGTGAGCGACATCAACTAAACTGGAAAGAATTGTGTTGAGAAGGATTAGCTATTACTTTTGAAGCAGATATTTGTAAATAAATATTATATTTAGCAGAATGAAAGCGTTTAGTTGTTAGAGACTTTTCTTGCATTTTACATTTGTAAAGTGTGTGTTTGATTTAGTTGTGTGCACGTATGAGTTTTTGTTCATATCTTTAGGTCATTTTTTGAATATTAGATAATTTTTTTTAGAATCCTTAGGTCATTTTATAGGTAGTTTTTTTGATAATTTTAAGGTTGTCAAAATCTGGTACCAGGTCATGAATAACAAAATCTTTATATATAAAGCTTTAATAAATAGTACAGTTTTAATATAACAAATGTTTTATTTACCTAACAATGTGACTATCCTCCATAATACTCCTCAAACTAGAAAGTACAAAGTTGCCAACTGCATTTCTCAAATGTGCTTTTGCTGGAAGTAAACTTTAAGAAATAAGAGAGAGGAAAAAAGAAGGAAATCCTTATCCTACTTCATTTAGAATTATCTAATTCAAAATATAGTGTTTTTAATAAATCTTTTATAAAGGCAATGTCAAAATATTTAGACTTTTTTTTTTTTGTTTTAGTGTGTGATTGATTTTCTAGCATGTTAAAAGAAAAAACGATGTCACATTTGTGCATTTAATTGCTTTCCTTCCAAATTATTTCTTTCCACTTTTTCTGAGTGGGTCTTCTTCACTCAATTTTCACTTAATTAGTTTATCTTTAATTATCATTATCAATTTACATCACTTTTATATAATCATTTAACCTCATTGTTAAGCTGATAATAAAACAAGTTAATCATATGTTTTTAACAAATCTTTTGAAAAAATATTTTGTATTCTAATTCTGAAAAATTTGTATAAATATAGTGGCATGCATTTTGTGGGTTGATGTAAATAAAGTTTTAAACCACAAGTTTTTTAACTGTGTTTTAGTTGACAACTGAATAAAATATTTCAACTCAATAAAAAAATTACGAGTATTATTAACTCTTAAATATCAACAACATGGAATTATTTCAAAGATCAGCTCTAAAAAGCTTTCATTTTCCATCTTCATCAATTAATTTAACAGTTTCAAAGTATATTTTAGTGTTAATATTGTATTTCTTTGTTCAATAGTATCATATTATGTTTATCCCTTAAGATTGTATTTTTATTACTTTTTTTTTTCAACTTCTAAATATTTCAACCTTATTCTTAATTTAAATAATTTAATAATTTTTGTGTATGCTCTCACTATTATTTTGACGAGTATTATGAACCTAATCTTCGTATATTCTAATTTTGATGACTGTAACATATTGTTACAACATTTAGGCTTTGTTTTTAACTATCTTCCTTCCCAAATATTATCTGCTCACTATTTGACATTATTAGAATGCTTTTTAACATGTCGAAGAATATTTTTTCCTTGCAGCATTGGCAACACTGCCTACTTGTTGTAGTTCATCTATTAGGTGACCAGAGAAAAGCGAGACGCTCATGTGCATGCACACGCTCTGTTTCCAGCCAGAAAGCCTAGGATTCGTACCTCAATTAACTCCACCTTTCCCCACAGAACATAACTAATAAAACTAAAACAGGCAACCATCACACTAATTTTTAGTAATTTTATTGGTGCCAGTTTGCTGCCAGTGATACTTTTTAAATAAGATGTAGCACTTTAAATTAGTTCAAAATTTAACTGGTCCTTATGTGGCACACTGATTAGAAAAGTTTTGCTATCCCTGCACTTGAAGTAGTACTAAGCGGCTAGAGGTTGCTAACGAGCCAAACTGGAAGACCGGGAGCATCCACAAATATTGATGTGACCACCTGCAACCTCATAACCGCCAAAATAATAATGGAAAGTAGTAGAGCATGCTACCACTAGTGACCACATTCACATCTACTTTGAGCTGATCTCTTAAGGAAAGGGATGCAATGGAAAATGCAGGTGAAAGGTGATGTCGATATAACATAATTGAGGTTTGTTTATCTACCATTAGTGTTTAAATTTTAATTTATTTATACATAAAAGGTTAATTAGTTTGTGTAATACACAAAAAACCATCATTTCATTTTGTTTATGTTTACATATTAAACTGTGGTCTAGTGTTCAGCGGTCCTGGGCTCAATCCCTGGCAATTCCAAAATTTATCTCTAAAGCATTAAGTTTGAAACAAGGTCAAATTCAGCCTCGTATGGACAAATGAGGAGCTACTTCAATAAAGAAGTAGCAGTTCCAGTTTAGAAAACTGAGATTAACGGCCAGATGGCTCATTTTACTGATAACATGACACCCTCTATACACAAAGGTTGGCACTATCCTTGCTAACGGCAGCAATCGCTCAGGTGATATAGTTCTCTTGTAGGCTCACACTGTGTAGTTTTTACATAGCAACGGATATTTTTACTACCATTGGTCCTCCATATCTATCCGTAAGGACTAGTACTTAAAAAGTTAAAGTTGATCCAAATTTATGGAGTGATTCAGACTTAAGACTTAGGATCAGGACTCTGTAGACAGAGCAATCGGTTTAATCTGTTTCTGTAGCATTGAACTCTTACAGACTGTGGACTATGGACCTTATGGATACAGAGTCTGTAGACAGGGCTTAACTCCCACTCGGGACTAGTTTACTTAAGGTTGAATTTTTTTGGGGGGTTGGGGGGTGTGTTACCCTATCTTAACTTAATGTTTTGTCAACCTACTCTTAACATTTTGCCAGACAATTAAAACCAATGAATTATTAATTAATATTAGAAAAATAATTTAAGATTTTGTTATGTCTCATGGTTAGCTTTTTGATATTTTAAAAATTGAACAAAGAAAAACGGGTGTTACAGTTACTATTCATACAGAATTAATAAAGTATAATTTAAAATGTATTTTGTACAATTTATTTGTCGTTCATAAACCAATTGATATATTTCTTAAGATTCCTTTTTTATAAATGAAATTGTAATATTATTGTTTACAGGATGAATCTGATTGTAATACTGCTCGACTTCTACTGGAATCCTCTAGCAAAACCATAGTTCGTACTGTTATAAAACCAGAGAAAACTTTCAATGTAACAGCCCGTGTTGTATGTGAAGAGAATAGCTCTAAATATGAAAAGTGTTTTGATGAATGTTCTATTGACATTAGTAAAGATAACATTATAGAGCGTTGTCAAAACTTTGTTAATGGAACCGAGAAAAATGTGGGAAGCCAAGGGAAAGGCATTCTATTAAAAGGCACAACCTTTGAGAACATAGATCCTAATCTTTTTCATATGGTTGTAAAAAAATACAAGTGTAAAGGTTATAACAAGCCGTTTAGTAAAACGATCAATAGTGGTCCGAGACCTCACCAATGTGATATTTGTGGCAAGTGTTTCAAAAGGACGAGAGTCCTTAATTACCATATTCTAACTCATGGTGGACAAAGACTCATCTGTGATGTTTGTGGAAAGTGTTTCAAAAGAAAGGACTATCTTAAAAGTCATATCCTTACTCATAGTGGACAAAAACCTCACAAATGTGATGTTTGTGGGAAGTCTTTCAATAGGAAGGACTATTTAAAATTTCATTTCTTTAATCATAATGATCAAAAGAGAACTCACAAATGTGAAGTTTGTGGCAAGTGTTTCGCTAGCAGCCGTTATCTTAAAGGTCATCGCCTCACTCATAGTGGCCTGAGACCTCACAAATGTGACATTTGTGACAAGTGTTTTACTAAGAAGAGCCATCTTAAAATCCATCTCCGGATTCATAGTAAATCCAGACCTCTCAACTGTGGTGTTTGTGGGAAGAGTTTCTATAGAAATGACCACCTTAAAAGTCATCTCCTTACGCATAGTGAGCATAGCCCTTTCAAATGTGATGTGTGTGGAAAGTGTTTCAATCTCAAGCGCATTCTTAAAATTCATATTCTAACTCACATAAAACAAATACCTTAAAAATGTTATATTTGTTTCAATTCAATTTAGATCAAAAAACTACTTTTGATGTTGATGGTGTTTTGAATGACGAGCATTCTTCCAAAACATATAACTCATAGTCATTGTTCAAACCATGGGTTATAAGATTAATGGTGTGAATCCATTTTTTGCAGTAGCTGCTGTGCAATTAAAAAAAAAAAATATTTTGTTAAAGGCATTATATTTCAATCACAAGTTCCTTTTATTAATTAAATAGTTAAAATATTCCTATATAATAGGGCAGTATGCTTATGAAAGTTTGTTCGCTTGCTTTCAGTATCAGAAACAAATATGAATTAAATATATTTTCATACAGGGAGTACATGAAAAAGTAGAGGAAGCAAGACTGAGATGGTATGGGCATGTAATGAGGATGTTGGAGTACATGAGATAGTAAAGAAAGCAAAGACTGAGATGGTATTGACATGCAATGAGGATGTAGGAGTACATGAAATAGTAGAGGAAGCAAGACTGAGATGGTATGGACATGTAATGAGGATGTTGGAGTATATGAGATAGTAGAGGAAGCAAGACTGAGATGATATGGACATGTAATGAGGATGTTGGAGTACATGAGATAGTAGAGGAAGCAAGACTGAGATGATATGGACATGTAATGAGGATGTTGGAGTACATGAGATAGTAGAGGAAGCAAGACTGAGATGGTATGGACGTGTAATGAGGATGGAGAAGGAAAGAATGTAAAAAAAAGATAAATCAAAGTATGTAGGAAACAGGTCACAAGGGAGGTCAGAAAGAAATGGGTGAAGCAAATAACAGAAAGGGGTCACTTGAGAGTATAAGAATGGAAGGATAGAGGAAGATTTAACAATTTTACTAAACTGACTCAGCTACAGGCAGGATGATGATGATTATAAAATGTATATATCTAATTTTAATTTGTTTAATTGTAGTCATCTAATATAAAACTAACATAATATGTCTTGCATGTGTGTGTTTGGCAAGTAGGTAAGTGTGATTTTACATGAGCCATATAAATTATGATCAAAATATTTTAATTTCAGTTTTTTATTATTATGAAAATTAAATGTATAGTTTGACCAACTTTTTTCGGAAACGGCTGTTTATCTTAATAAATATGATAAATATTTCTTTTCTCACGCCTGTTTTTTAAATCATTTGGATTAGGATCTGTACAAAATATTCGGTTATTTCAGTAAAATTTCATTTTATTAAGCTAACACAACACTTTGCCTCAAATATTGTGTTCCTAAAATCATTAAGTACAAATTGTAATATATAAGATAATATGAAATAAAAATTATTCGCTAATGTCAACTTTGTTGGAATAAGAATAATAAGAAAAATGCTTTAAATATTACATAAAAGTGTTTTTGATCCTGTTAAAATAGCTTAGTCTTGTATTTTAAAATATTTTTCTTCAAATAAATGTACAGGCTATCATATTTACTCCATAGTTTGGGATGATAATGGTAAATGTTATAAACAGTGATTTCTATACTATACTGGATGGACATAAACACACCCCTTGCAATGGACCAAATCATGACGCTAAAGTAGTTGTCTGCTTGCTAGCGAGGGTACAGATTAAACGGTTTATTTCAATGTTTTTGTACAAAAACGTGTTTCTGATGAATAAAGGTATTGTTGTTTGAAAATATTGAAGTATTATACCCCACTTGACTGAAGACACATTTACGTTATACAATTCAGTTTTAAAGCTAATATTGTACAAATAAGAATAAAATCTTTAATATATTAAAATATATCACTATCACCCATGTTGTTTACATACTACAATAAATTCAAAATTTGTTACTAAACAATATTATATTTAAAGTTCAATATCTAAAACTTAATAACATTTGTTTGAATGACAAACTTTAATCTTGAATTCAAACTATTATTTATATTATAGGGTTTTTAGGAAGTATTACTAAATTACAATATATTTAAAGTTGGCTCTCAGCTTGTATATTACTTTCAGAAACCATATTATATTTAATGTTTGATAACTATAATGAAATAATGTAGCTAAAAACCTGGTTGCTTTGTGTTCAAATTATCATTTAGGTTATAGGCTTTTAGGAAGTATTATTATATTAGCCTACATCAACTCATTTAAAGAAACACATAATTATTATACCATAGAGATTAATGGGTATAAAAGTCTAGGCAAAGAATGCGATACACATTTAATGCTAGCAGATAAAAATTTGACATCATTATGGAGCCCACTGTATCTATCGTCTTGCAACAAGAAATAATGATAACCGTTTCTGAGATAGGTTACTGTTTATAGCTACAACCAAACCCCCTTTAACCGATTAAAAATATTAATATTAAAATCAGTTTGGCCCCTAGCTTATACTTAAGAGTTTACTAATAGTCAAAATTTAGAAAATAGGACGGATGTACACAAAAAGTATATGAGGTAAATTGCACTGAACTGAAATTAGAAATAATTTAATAAACATTAAATTTAATGAGACAAAAGTTGTTACAGAGTTGACTTTGGTGGCTTTAAAGTTTAGGCAGTATACACTAATCACAAATAAAACTGAAAACAATATCTTTTATACCCAGATTTTGGCAGGAAGAACAGTATCCGGAAGTCACTTAAGTTACTAAAACAATTTTTCTCCATTTTGTGTTATTTTGATATCCTCTTTTCGAAAGTTGCAAAACATCCAGCTTCGCTACCTATCTTTCCTTTACGCTACCTTAGTCAGTAAATCATAATAAATTAAAGCTCTCACCTCCTCCGGCTACTATACAAATCTTACAACATATATATGAAAAACAAAAGTTTAATTATCACTCCTGTCATGGCGACGATAATTATTTATTTGAGGTATTTAACATCCACTTTATGAACCGATTGACTACATCAGCACACGAAAATGTCTATGCACGAGAACGAAATGGGCCTATAAATTTTGCTGGGAAAGATATGTTGTTTTACATGCCACAATCTGCTACTTCTCTACATATTACCGACACAGTTGTGATGAATTTCTCCAGGAACCACTTAATTTATAAGCCAATTTATCTGAAGACGTATCAGCTTCAGAGCTCTGAGGGAAACTTCTACACACAGAGTGACCTGGTGGTCTAGGGGCAAGGTGTCAGACATCTGTGCTGGGGGTCCGGGGTTCAATCCTTGGTCCTGGCACAGATTTATCTGATTGCCAAACCCTTCATCCATGGAGAATCACGTGATTTTCAGAAATAATGTCAAAGGATTGCACCATTAAAACTTATTTTTTTCTTTCAAAAGTCAACTCCGTAGTGTTTACCAAAAAGCAAGTGACGCTAGCTCCCTCTACTCAATAGGAAGCTAGCCTCCACAACATCGTATTTCTATTAGATGGTTTTGACACTGGTGACAAAGGGTCCAAGAGGCAAGGGGTAGGTCATTAATAAGCCGCTTGTGCGTATGAATCCATTACAGTGGAGAGCAATACACAATAATTTTGTAAACAAACACAGTAATATTCATTTCCGGCGACATAAATCTACAGAACGTTGTAATAAATCGGTGCCATGATCTAAATAAAATCGTGTGCAAATTTAAAGGTCTTACTTCATAAGTGTAAGAAATATCACAATAATTGGTGCTCGATCATGGGGCTATAAATACCAATTATCTCTCAAACAATCCGTAGCACATCAATTGGAGCCCAATCGTGGGGCATAATAATTCCGTATCGTAATAATTGGCGCTCGATCACGGGGATATAAATACAAATTATCTCACAAACAATCCATAGCATTCAAATTGGCTCCCAATCGCGGGGCCATTATATAACAATAAATTCATATAATTTCAATTGGCGCCCAACGTGGGGCCGAATAAACGTGAGCATTTCAATTGGCACCCAGCCGCGACGCTCTAATCTTCGGATCCCCGAGGATAGAAAGGGACTTCACTGACTGAGAGACACATGGCACACTAAACGGCACACTGACGAAGAACATTGTACAACGGTGAAACAGGCAGGCGTTTCACACACGGCACACCGATGAAGAACATCCTACCGAGGTAAAACAGGCAGACGTTTCACAAACGGCACATCGACGAAGACCATCCTACCGAGGTGAAACGAGCAGACGTTTCACACACGGCACACCGACGAAGAATCAATCAAGTCAGATAAGCCTTAAACAATTTTTTGTTATTATTATTATTTTAATTCACAACATATAAAAAACTCTGTTGTAATACTGTAGAAATCCTGTTAATATTAGTAAATTTTGGAAGGGATGGCAGAGTTAAACCTAAGTGAGGGAGACACAGAGATCGAACCAAAAACAACGATCCAGTCAGAGATCGAACCAGAGACTGCTATCCAATCTGAGATCGAACCTAAAACTACAATTAAATCTGAGAGATCCAACCAGAGATCGAACCAGAGACTACGATCCAAAAAGAGATCGAACCAGAGACTAGATAGGAAGCTAAAAAGAAAAAATAAGGGTTGTTTTCAATACATCCCCCCAAAATATTCGATCCAACAGGTGGTCAAAAGGTATGTAAATTTTGAATAGCTAACAGTAATTTAATTAAAAGTTTAGTCTCTGAAATAAAAAGGAAAAAATAACATTTAACTATAATTATTATGTAACCATAACTACAACCTTAATAACTGGTGTAAATATTATGTAACTGTAATTATTATATATCGGTAAATAAAATGATATATTCATTCCAACTTTAGCCATGGTAAGAAAATGCGTATTTGTTAAGACACACCTAAAATAGAAATTGCAATGTAAACAATTAGCAAAAGCAAACTCAAAAAGGTTGAATTAATCCTTCTTTTGTAAAATAAAAAGGGTGTATTTGTTAACACGTAAAATGTTCTCTACGTCTCCAAAACAAGTTTTCAAGTAAACATCTATTGTTACTCCCTACTTCTCCAAAACAAACTTTATTGGTAAACATCTACTGTCCGGAAAGAAAAGAGGAAGGAGCTCATAAACAGTTACTCGGAAATCCAAATAAATAAATAAAAAATAATGTTTTTTCTATGAGTAAAACTCGAACCCAGCATAGCAAATATAAAATCTTTGAATGTAAAAATATAAATTTTGAATTAAGTAATTAAGAATATATAAGACTTTTTTTTATATATTAAGGGCAATTTAATTAAGTAAATCTATGTTTAAATTTATGTTGTACAAAAGGTTTACCGTAGTGAATTCGGTAAACAGTGATTGATTGGATAATTAACACAACCCATATAAAGATTTGAGTTTTAATAGAAATAATTGGTTTATCGATGATTAAATTTAATATTTTATAGACATAATTTCAATATTTATATTTTTAACCAAGAATTTCAAAATTTAATTTGAATTTAAGGTATTACAGCTATTAATTTATATTAATTTTCAAGATTTTTTAGATTACTCAATTAAAGTATATTTGGATTTATTTATTTTAAACTTACCCAATTTTACCTAAGCTCAAATACAACGTTAATTATTCAACCAAAGCAATTTATAATTTTCTAAAAATTTTGTGTTATCACGATTCTAAGAACAGTGCAACGAACAGTGCCACAATTTTTCAGTGTAATAAGGCAAATAAAAATGAAAAATAAATAAATAATAAAATAGAAAATTCTTTCGGTTTATTCGTCAAGAAGACTGAACATTAAAAATAAAAGCAATCAATTGTGACAACATTTCTGCGTGTAGCAATCTTTTTAAAGTAATATTTTCCGATAGTGATATTGCCCGGAAATATCAAATCCATAAAGGTAAACTTGGATATGTCATCGTGTATGGACTAGGTCCTTTTTTCAAAAGCGAGTTTGCTAATATGGTTAAGCAATTCTCATTTTATTGTATTGCATTTGATGAGAGCATAAATACTGTGACTCATAAGACCCAGATGAATGTTGTTCGCTTCTGGAGCCCATAAAATGGTAGAAATATAGTAATTTCTTAGATTAAAACATGACTAAATTGTAAAATATTGTAAAAAAAAAGTCTTCATATTTTGATGAACACATCACAGCATCAGGTAAGACAAACAAGAGATTGTCAACAATTCTAAACATTGAATACAAAGAACTAAAACATTCTGTAATACAGCATTAGTGGCGCATGAAGAAAGAACACATTGGATTACAGTTCCAACAATAGTTAGTATGATGGTGAGTGAATATGAGGGTGATGGTTATTATGATGGTGATAGTGAGTATGTTGGTAAGGAATCAGTAGGAATATTTAAACCTAACATAAGACTAACTAACAAAACCCTGGTGACCGTTGGGATAACTCCCCTTTCGCTAAAAATACCCAAGGTATCAGCTGGGAATCAAACCTGGGACCTTTTACTTAGTACGCCAATGCCCTTAACCACTGAGTTAGGAATGGGAAGATTCCTGATCAGCTCAGTGGTTAGAGCATTGGCGTAATAAATAAAAGGTCCCTGGTTCGATTCTCATGTCTCAATGTCATTTTTTAATTGAAAGAATATACCATGTATATCCTACAAAAATAAAATAAAAATAAAATAGAGTAGATCGAGTAAAAGTAATAAAGGGAGAGAGAAAGAGAGAGAGAGAGAGAGAGAGAAGTTAAATAATTTTAAGTATCACTGGCATCTTTTCTCAATGGGTACGTATTGAAAGTGTATATGGACAAACCACAGTAACATAATTGCTCAAAGACATGAATTGACAACACATTGGTTGTAATGAGAGGTGGCCAGACTGGAGCGAGCGAGCGACTGAGCGCGCACGCTTGAAAGATAGAACTGGTTCTATTTTTCAAGAGCGTGCGCTCGACCCGGTACAGTCTAGTTTACAGGCGCTAGGCAATATTATTGTATGTTGGTTTATTGAGTGCTAGGAAAACTTCTCATTTTGACATTTTTATTATTATTGATAGGTTTAGTACACTTGCTACTAACGGCCTAGTTTAATTGGTAAGATCATAAACTATACCTGTATGTATATATATAACTAATATGTTAAAATACTTCAATATTATCATAGTAGGCCTTTACAAATAAGAATCACCATTAGCGTGGAGAGAGGATAGGAAAACAACAACACTAAATCATTTGTCTAAAACCACCCTCAGTTCACTGAGCCAAGATTCGAACCTTTGTCTCCTCGTCAATAACAATCGAGAGCTATCCGCTAGTCACGCGCTCGCTCTCTCGCTCGCTTGTCAGTCATTTGTAGCTCAATGTACCATACATGAAGAGAAGTGATAAAGGTCCTTCATCATATATATATATACTATTATTGTCAAAAGCGTTTTGCTGTGAGCAAGACCCAAAAAATCTAATCGTCATCCGGGTACTCTGTTGGATCGAATCCCAGTCAAACCGAAATTTCTTATTCTTAAAGTGGTGTGATAACAAATTAAGTACTCGTGTGATTTGGAGATTACTAGAAATGCGGTCCGAAGCTCTAATAACCCCTTTTATTATATTAATGGCCCGGAAAGAACAATCTTTAAAACCTTTTTAAAATATCCCCAGCTCAAAGCTTAGATCACTGACAAACATTGTTTAGAATGGACTGTGAGTAAATCTGCGAGACCATGAATTCGTATGTCAAGTTGGTTGTGCCACAAACTATTTAGTTTCATCCATTCGATTTAATCATTCAATAGTCTAATCATTGGAAATTGTTACACACTGAAGTTTTATTTCCACTTGTGTGCGACTGTAAGTCAGTTTTTATTTAGTTTGGGGTAGATTAATAGGAAATCTTAACGAACTTTTTTGAATTTAATGTCAGCCATATCCTTAAATGCTCTTTAATGGCTTGGAAATGACAGCCGTTTACAGCTTTCCCCCCCGAATCTATCGACAGATACGAAGATGTCGTTAGGTTGAGAAGAGACCAAAACGTTATCTTTATTGTCATGAAGTGGGTGATTCTGGTGATTCTGGTGATTCTGGTGACATTTCTAGCGAGAGGTAAGACTTCATAACTATTTCGCTATAGAAGGAGCTGAATTAAATGGCTGTTAGGTTACAAGATTGCAAACTTGTTGCTCAAAATAAAAACTGACTAATCAAGAAAATGTGGATTAGATTAAGAGTCAACAACATGGCTAAATAAACTCACATTTGTTTATAAACATGTTTAAACATTCTAGATTTTTAAAGCTAGAGAGGTGAAACTTCAGTGTATAAATTAAAATCGTTTTAAATAAATCGAAAATATTGCTTACGGGCTCGCAACAACATATTTTGTTTAATAGGTATAAATGGTTGTTTGTTTTTTTTCATTAGGAGGCAGTAGTTTTCCAACAAAAACATAACATGTTCAAAGTATCTGAACAGGCCTTTAGCCTCAAGTGCAAAGTATGAAATTAATGATTAAAAACAACTAATTAACTTGATATGGTAAATATGGAACACAAAAATGGTATGAGAAAATATTATTATTATTATTATTATTCCAACCCGTAACAGTCAAATGAAACGGGAATACTAGCGAACACTCCAGCATCGACTCTCGCCTCACCAGGTAAAAGCTGTTCACGATAGGTTATTACCTGGATGACAGTTCACAAATCATATGCTTAGGTTTTTGGTTGCCGACACCTGTAAAATATCACTGTTTTATTATAAATAATAAGTTTTTTAATTATATGTTATATTTTACATTTAAAATAAAGTAAACTTAAGTTTTCTCATACTATTTCATTACTTTTCATAATTTCTTTTTACCCAATCCGAAATAATATTTTAAACATAATTAAAAGTACTTATTTTTCCTTTTGGAATGTTATCTATGATGTGTAATATAGTGCCTACAATAATACCTTTTAATACAGGCATCGTATTTACTTGGAAAAGATAAAATACTTGTAAATTTTTATATATATATATAATAAATTATTTTATGATTATTTTATCGTATTTCGAAATATTTAACTGAATAAAATATTTTTATCCACTACGTGGGTACATCATTGTAAAAAAAACTTGTTTGCCGTCATGTTTAACCACATGGTTTAAATTCGTCGGTCGCCATTTTGAAACTATGTTCGTTAGAAGTTTTTGTGAAAGTGATGTGATTATTAATTTTTTTAAGTGGCATTGAACGATAAATCAGCTTTGTGTCCGACCTCAAATAAATAATATCGGCCTAAATTACTGTGGCTAACTATCACATTCATATGTTACCATCTGTTTTCATTACAGTGATCCAAAGTGATATATGACAGTTGTTGGTGTAGGGATGTATTAGGGACTACTTCTACTAACATTTTGAGCTGTCATCCAAGTAAACTAAGGTCGTTAATGAATTATACATGCACTGAAATCCGGGGTGAAGGGGGGAGGGATATATATATATAGCCAACTCCACCTTCCTCTGCAAGGGTGGTGAAGGGGAGTCAGACAAGAGAGACAAACCAGCCACTCACTCTGCCGGACCAAAGGAGGTCACGGCCCGGGGGTTGCCCATATGTGACCTAGAGTGTCAGGCCATTGGTTAAGCATTCCTTACTATAGTTCGTTCTGTCACGAGCTCCTAAGTAAAGTCTTTTATATATTTTTTAGTAACTTCTTAATAGCATCACTTTTTGTAGTAGTGCAAAATAGTATACAATAAACCCTAAAAACCAAGGCCGTCTATAAATTACGAACCCAACCATATATATACAGTTACCGTCCCTATCCTTGGCCGCAACCCGTTCTGACAGTTTTAGGGCCCACAAAGGGGGGAGGTGACACTGTTTTAAATTTGGTTTTATGCCCTACGATGTGCTTTTTTTTATTGTCCAACAGAGGTGCTGTGCTCGGAGGTGTTCATCTTGCTGAACCACACCGCCTCCCAAAGCTACTTCAACTTCTCCTCCAACTGGCCGCAATGGAACCCAACCTTGGAGGGGTGGGTGCTTTAATTAACTCTCTTTCAGCACAAAGTGTAACGCCGGGATCATGATCGTCGATCAACTTAACGTTCACTTAACATTTAAAAAAAACAGTGTGTGATCGGGATTCATGTAACGTTACAACTCGAGCAAAACAGAGACGATGGTTTTAAACTGTTTGAAAACAAATTGTTCACAAAAATGAAACCTAATCATTTAGGTCTGGGTGATCTGGCGGTCTAGGGGTAAGGTGTCAGACTTCTGTGCTGAGGGTCCGGGGTTCAATCCTCGGTCCCGGCACAGATTTATCTGATTGCCAAACCCTTCCTTCACCTCTGACATGGCGTGTATTCATCACAACTTATGAATGTGTGGAATGCCAGGCCTCCACCGTGGTTCGGATCCCACGTTAAACTGTAGGTCCTCCATCTCATCTCACAATCATCCTACCATTTCACATTAGCGTAAGTGTGTATAACCCGAACGGGTAGTAAGACGCGGTGCTAATAATAACAATAATAATAATAATAATGTAGGTCTGATTAGGCTGCAATTACTTGCAATATAAGCTTTATTGGAGCTACAGAATGAAGTGTAACAAGAGGTTATGACTTTTATAATTCGCGAGACGCTGGAAAACTAAGACGTCATCTACACACTATAAACAAACAAATGAATACTAAATAGCTGTGTAGCCGTGGCTCGCAATATGATTGACTAGCTAAAACACGTGGACCCATCACTTAATGTTCACGTAACGTAACGTAAAGGTTTTCTTCGTGTTTGTAAATGGAAACCATCACGATCTTAACGTCTACGTAACGTGTAAGTTCTCCCTTGGACAACTCTTAATAAAACTGAATGTTATGACCGTAATGTCTTTCATTTGAAAACACGAGGAGAACCGTTACGTTACGTTACGCTACGTTACGTGAACGTTATGTTGATTACTTCTGTGGTCACATGGTCTATAAACCAGAGGTGGGTACCATATTTTTCGACGTAGCCACAAGTGCGGCGTGCCACGCCATGTAGGAATTGAGAAATCGGGTTGCTCTATCGAACATTTAAAACACCACACACTGTTTTAACAAGTTTATTCAAGACATGTACCTACAATTTGACTACTCAGCTATCAACCGCCTCGGACACAAGCGATGAAAACTGTTCAAGAGGAAAAATGTAAGACAATTTAGTGCCCTGATCTCCCCGTCATCAAAAGTCCATAATATTGCGAGAGTAACGCCTTAAAGTTTGAACCAATCTACCAGCGAACCGGGTTTGTTGTATGTTTGATGTCTGTTCAAGTAGTAGTAATAGTAGAAGTAGTAGTTTGATTGTTTTGCAGTAAGAGTATTATTTAATAACGATGAAACTCATTAAATGGACCGTTAGTTCTATGTGGCCGTGACGTCACTAAAGGTGTTTGCTAGTTTCAGTACATACTAGTTCCAATAATGTATTAGTAGATATGAGCTTCTTACTGAGACGATGTAATATCGGTAAACAAAACACTGTTATGGGCCTGCTGGAGAAGTGACGTCACGAAACTGTAAAAAAAACCTACATGACCAATATGACGTCATAATATGGAAAACTCCAAACCACATGACCAGTACATAACTGAGAAAATTCACCACATGACTAATATGACGTCACATAGCTGTACTAGGTTACACGAATATTATATAGATGATGTCACATAACTGGGTCATGTTATGCGAATATAGCCTATATGACGTCACATAACTGGGCCATATAATACGAATATAGCCTATATGACTTCACAAAACTGGACTGGTTTACAGTATAAAATCCGCTGTGATGTCACAGACCAAGCACAGAGTAGACTCATTCTGTTCCATCTAAAGTCTGTGTTTCTGTTCGCAGTTGGATTGGCTACGAGGTACCGTGCGGAATTCGAACCAAGGAGCCTTACAGGATAGTGGGGGGTGCAAGTGCCCAACCAGGTAAGGGGGCCTTGCGCTCAAATCACCGTCGCATCGATTCAATCTCCAAGGGATCGAACGAAGGTACAAGAGGAAGGTTTGGCAAATTTGTAAGATTGAGTGTCGCTAGGAGCTGATCATAGAATGTTCTCATGGCTATTAAAGGAATTTTATCATCGTTGAACTCTATAGTTTATTCACACAGTTCAAAATAAAGAGTAAGATTCTGGTAGGAAGAAAAGTAGTTCATCACCATCAACTGTTTCCAGCCTGTGGCTGGGTCAGCTTAGTAGAATGCCTCCATATTCCTCTTTCCTTCTATCATTCTTCCTCCTTTAATTTATAGGTACCATTCTTATCATCTCACTTGGACACTTGCTGTTATCTGCTCCTCCCATCTCTTTCTTGGCCTCCCTTGCGGTCTTTTTCCTACATACTTCATTTCCATCATTTTCTTAGCATCCTCTCTTTTTCCATCCTCATCCATACATGCCCATACCATCTCACCCTTGCTTCCTCCACTATCTCATGTACTCCAACATCCTCATTACATGCCCATACCATCTCATCCTAGCTTCCTCTACTATCTCATGTACTCCAACATCCATCATTACATGCCCATACCATCTCAGTCTTGCTTCCTCTACTATCTCATGTACTCCCTGTACCCCTACTCTTTCTCAGACTTCTCACAAACTTCATTCCCATGTCCTCCACTTTCCTAGTCTCTCTTACATTCACTGTCCATGTTTCTGCTGCATGTGTGACATTGGGTACAAAGTACAACCTGTACAACACTTCCTTACACTTCAAGGGGACATATCTTCTCCATAGCAAGTCTCTTACACACCTTTAGAACAACTCTCCCTGCTGTCCTCTTCTCATTTCATCCTCTCTACTTCCTCCTTTCTCCTCAATCACGGTTCCAAGATATTTTACGTTTTGTACTTTTCTCAGCTTTACTTCAACGAACGGTAGTTGACAGTTGCAAACGTTACTAAAGCTACTTTCATATACCCATACGTCAAATCATGTAATCTGAAGCTTTCACTTCTGATAGATAAATACCTATGAAATAAATTAATAATATAGTTAAGTGTTGACAGCGAGAAAATAGGTTTGTATTTTCTAAACCTTCCTTCTTACCATAGTCCTATTAGGTACAATTTTACTGCCACAAATTTACACATATATTTAACTTATATTAAATACTTAGCTTATAAACTATAGGTAATAATTTTAACTTTCGTGGGTACGAATAAAATTAAGAATCGATCCGTCACAATTTGGGTGGGTACGAATTACATTAAGTACCCATCCACCACAATCATAATACGCGCCGTGTACAGTGTACCCATGTACCCCCTTGTTCCGTACGCCACTGGCTACTTTCAATCATTACAGAAACCTTGTCTACCATATTATACTGTACATCTCACACGCCTCAAACCCTGTCATAAGTAAAGTCGCAACTAAGAGACCCACATTCTCACGCTCTTACATAGTTGCCATAAATTAGTTGATTTATGTTTGGAAAAATATTTACACTTTCTAGTGCATCCGTTTGTTTTTGTGTTTCGTTTCAGCGACGTAACGGGGAGGGGAGGCGGGGGTCAAGGAGGGAGGGAGTAATGTAAGATCTGGCATTTTTTTTATAAGCGCTTGAACTTTAAGAGAGGAAATTAGCGATTTGAAAACCATTAACTATTTGTATCTTTTCGTATTTTTAAGCTCAGGCACGATGTCTTTTTCAACACGAGTGAGAAGACAAGAAGAGCAGGTTAGTTAGGAAAATACTGGGTGTTTATTTAAGAGCTGGACAAGTTTGTCATTGACAGGAAGATCGGAGTTCGAATCCTGGTCTTCCGAACTTTTTTTGTTGTTGTATCTTTTAAGGACGTTGCCCTTCATGTGACGTCATGGCGAGTTGAGGTACGATTTCTCATGTTAATGCATCATCTACGTTTTATTAGCCCAGTTTTAAAGATATAACATTAAAACAAACAAACAAAAAATTATTAAATAATTTTAGAAATATTTGTCACAACATTTTTTTTGATCACCATTATTTTTTATTTATTTTCAAATCGTCTACAGCTCATTCTACTGACGAAAATATCCAGTAGGAATCTTCCTGCCATGATGTAAGTTATAAAAGTTAGTCGCAAGCAATTAATGTCTACCTATAATAAGGAACAAGGAAAATAAAATGTTTAAATGCAAGTTACTGTTGGTGCAGATAATAAATTTAGTGTTTATACTCGTCAGTGGAAGAGAGTAAGTGTTATCAGCTGGTAATCAAGAGGCCTTAGCATTTTATTTCCTCTCTTTCTATTTCGTACATTGGCGTTTATGTATGGTATTGGTTTAGGTGAGACCAGTTAAGATGCAACCCGCTTCACACAGTAGCTTAGAATTCACCAACGTCGTCAAGCGAACAATGGTGGATTTTTTTTAGCACCGTGTCTTAACCGTTCGGGTTACACGCCTATTACTAATTACACTAATGTGTTAAGGATTAGGAAGTTTTAGTTAGGAGGAAGTGCACCCACATTTGTGTGGAAGGAGAGTGGAAAACCATTTAGGGAAAACCACCCTAATTGCACCCGACCGGGATCGAGCCCCGATCTCCCCGTCAGCTGGTGTAGATCTGTAACTAACTCACACTGGGAATGTACAATGATGACCCCTCTTAAACTCCACTCGCCACATGTAGGCATTATTCCGCACTAGAGCTGAGAGCCAGAGTTAAGTAAGGTCATGTAAATATAAACACTTTTATAAAACCTTCAACAAGTGAACGTTGTGAAAAGTAGGAGGGAGGGAGTGTCAACAGTGCTGCCAACTCAACTGTTTCGGACGAAGAGTGTTTGGTATTTCCTGAAAGAAGTGCACTAGGAGTAAAACAGTGTTGTCAATCTATCTTTTTTACCACTAAATCTAGTTTTTTTTTTCAGCGTGGGTTTGATCGCTGAAATAATTATATAGCAGGATTTCTAAACCCTGAGTTCTATAGGAAACCAAATTTCAACCACCGACATTGATTGAAAGTCACATTTGGAATTCTAGAAATATGTTTTATTTGATTTATTAATTATAAATTTCATCTAAATAGTTATCATAAGATTCCAATAATATTTCCTGATTGATTACTGTTTAATTTGTTTTACATTACTATTCAAATGGACTAAGAATGTAAATATAAATGAAATGTTTTTATTTCCGTCATTGTAGTAGTTTGAGCTTCCATTTTTTCAAGTAAAGTACATCCAATGCAAATCCGATGGTAGCTTTAAAAAAAATATTCTTAGCTAGGAAAAAAATACTTTGTTTTAAATGTGTTTTTTGTATTGTTTTCTTGTGTTTAATGTAATTCTCCTTTCAGATGATCTCTAAAAGTATTCTCTTTTAATTGATTTAAGCGTTGAGAATATAATACTGTACGTCAGGGATTTTGGCAGGTCAATATGATATATCGATATTGTATTGACGTTAATAATGTATTGTCGTCAAGAATTTTTGTTTTCATTGTCAAAAGGCTATGTTAAAAATATATTAACTTTTAAAAAAATTCAGCTTTATATATATAAATAACCTAGTGGAAAATTCCCTTCTGGAAGGATTTTGTTAATTTGAGTTGGTAACACGGACTGTATGACTGACTTCTCGCTGATGAGAAGGGATGTTGATGCAGTCCTTATACTAGCTTTCATGCCGACACTAATTAATTTTTTTATAGAGTCGTACTATTTAAACTCCCCCTCCCCACATCTCCCATTACACACACACACACACACACACACAACACACACACACACACACACACACACAAACTTGTTTTACAGTATCTTGACGCAGCTGGGATAAAATATGGAGAGTAGTAATAAGATAAAGCCAGATAATGTTGAACAACGAATCACTTTATCTAAGCCCGTTTCAAGGTCAATCGAAACTGGGAGAGGGGTTGACGCTTTTGACGCCCGTTACCGTGGCTAAGCCTGGGTTTATATTAATTCATAATGCATATCTAATCAATAATATTCCAGTGAACAGATCATAATACAAAATACAACCGTTCACAATGAAACGTAATTATAAACGTTTGACTAGATTCGATTGTTTTTTGTGTCTATAAGCTGGGCTAATCTCTTTGCTCTACTAGATAAGGTCACTCAAAATTACTTCTTCTAGGGGCTCACTTAAGAAACGACAGTAATTGTATATTTTGAAACATAAGATTAACCTAATTTAAGTCATGGTGGGGATGGTAGAGGAGGTATATGGGAGGACGATAATTATATTGTGGTTGGTTTTTTATAAAACTCAAAATCTTGCTATCTAATTATTTCAAGCTATCAGATCCACGCTGAAAAAAACTAGATTTAGTGATAAAAAGATAGATTGACAACACTGCTTTACTCCTAGTACACTGCTTTCAGGATATACCAAACACGCTTCGTCCGAAACAGTTGAGTTGGCAGAACTGTTGACCCTCCCTCCTACTTTTCACAACGTTCACTTGTTGAAGGTTTTATCAAAAGTGTTTATATTGACATGGATCTCAGCTCTAGTGCAGAATAATGCCTACATGTGGCGAGTGGAGTTTAAGAGGAAATGGAAGGAGAAACCTTGGTAGAACGACAGGGTGAAGGAAGCAGTAGAGGAGAGTAATAAAGCATTCAAAAGGAGTTTTAGGAATAGGAATGAGGAAACAGGAAGAATATAGGGAGAAGAAGAAAAGAGCAAAGCGAGTTGTACGGGAAGTCAGGAAGGATTGGATGCAAAAATGGACGGAAATGCTGGAAAGAGTCGTGGCAGGAAGTAACAAGGTGTTATATAGGCAAGTAATAAACAGGAGGAGAGAGAAAAGACAATAAGTTAGAATGATTGGTGAAGAAGGAATAAGGTTGAAGATAGGAGAGGAAGAAAAGGAACTATGAATGAGATCTTTTGAGAAAATGTTCAACCCAGAAGAGGAAAGGAATGAGAGTGAAACAGAGGAACAGTAAAATATAGCAGAAGAGGAGGAAAGAAGCTCAACTTGGAAAGAAGTGGAGGACGCATTAAAGAGGATAAAACAAGCGAAAGCACTGGGTGGGGATGAACTGACTGCGGAAATGATAAGAGCAGCTGGTGAAGTAGGTATACAACGGTTATACGGGGTGCTGAGAGTGGTTTGGAAGGAGAACAAGGTACCGGAATAATGGAAAAGGGGAGTTATAATACCTATTTTTAAGAAAGGATACAGGAAAAGGTGTACAAATTTTAGGGGGATAACGCTGATGTGCCACTGTACAAAAATATATGAGAAGATAATGGAAAAGAGAATAAGAAATAAAATAAAATAAAGGGGGGGAGGAACAACATGGATTTAGGGAACAGGGGTCTAAAATAAACTTAATCTTTGCCATACGACAACTGATGGAAAGAAGGTATGAATATGGGAAAGACTTGGTAATGGTATTTATGGGTGTGGAGAAGGAGAAGGCACATGCTAACATTAATATAAATAAAGTTTGGAAAGCGATGGCGGAGGCCAAGGTGGAAAGAGGAGTTGTAATGAGAGTAAAAAACATGTGTGAGGATAACAGGAGTTGTGCTAAGATGGAGAATTGAAGGACGGAGTGGTTCCAAATAAAAAATGAGTGAAGCAGGGAAGTGCCCTTTCACCATTACTATTTGTTATAGTAATGGAAATGGTATGAACAAAATTGCAGTAAAACTCAGGGAGGAAATAATGAAAGCCATGATGTTTGCTGATGACTTTATGGTATGGAGGAGGAGGAGGAGGAGAAGGAAAAGGAAGTACAGGAACAAACACAAGAATGGAAAGGAATGAAATGCATCATGGTAAATTGTGGAGTGATGGTAATGACAAGGAAGAGTGTAAGGCCAAATAATGCTGTAAGGTTGGATGGGGTAGAGAGAACTAAGAAAAGTACAGAGCGTAAAATATATTTGAAGCGTGATTGAGGAGAAAGGTGGAAGTAGAGAGGATGAAATGAGAAGAGGACAGCAGGAAGAGTTATTTTATAGTTGTGTAAGAGACCTGCTATGGAGATGAGAAGTGCTCTTGAAGTGTAATAAAGTGTTGTACAGGGCGTACTTTGTACCCATTGTCACACATGCAGCAGAAACATGGATGTTGGATGTAAGAGAAACTAGGAAAGTGGAAGCATCATAATGATGTTTGTGAGGAATAACAAGATTAGGAATACAATTATCCGGGAAAGAGTAGGGGTACAGTGAGAACATGATTGGGTAGAGGAAGCAAGACTGAGATAGTAGTATGGGCATGAAATGAGGATGTTGAAGTATATGAGATAGTAGAGGAAGCAAGGGTGAGATGGTATGGGCATGTAATGAGGATGGAAAAAGAGAGGATTCCAAAGAAAATATTGGAAATGCAGTATGTAGGAAAAAAACCACGAGGGAAGAAAAGAAAGAAATGGGAGGCGCAGATAACAGAAAGTGTTCAAGTGAGCGGAGACTAACAATAGCTACTACAAGGCATTTCAAACATGAATAGAAGATATTTTCCGTCTGCTGTGTATATTGATGTTTTGATTGGCTAGAGCTTCTCCTAGCATTCTCATTGACTGTATGTCTCAAGTCCAAGGGTAGTCTATTCGCTAGCGCATGGATAATGCATAACATTTTAAAGTAAAATCAACATTATGAATTGTGCACTACGCACTATGTTTTGGTCGTGAACGCTATCATGGAAAGTGATGTGTTTAAACGTTTTGCACTATGTGTGCTATGTACTATCCATCATTAGTTAATGCGTTACGCATGAATCCAAACATAGCCTAAGTTATGAGTCAGGGCTTTACCCAGAAATGTACTTTAGAGGATTTTTTTGCTGTTTCTCGTAATAAAGTTCCCAAACAAAAGACGCATGAAATTCTATTTATCAATAAATCCATCTTGCAGCAATTTAAAGAAAGTTTTAAACATAATCGGGCTTGCAGGTAGGCTATTAACTGTATACAAACTATACATACATACCTAATAATGCCATTTCCTTACGAGGTAGGTAAGAAAATGTGCATGTAGCTCAATAAACAACAACTCTGTACTTAATCCATCTTTACTAACTTTGTACACACTTCCTTATCCTTGTATAATCCCTTCGCTTCAACAATATCCATACTCCGAGTCATACATGCTTTTTTATTCTTAAAGCTCTTAATATTTCTCTCTTTCAAACATTCATATACAACATCTAGCTACGTCTTATATGGCCTACTTCTTCCTTTTGATCCACACACTCTACCTTCATATATTTGCTCCACCACTTGATCCACAATCATCCTCTCAACATGCCCAAACCAGTGTAGGATATTTATTTCATTTTACTTGATGGATTTTCTCTCAAACAGCACTCCTTCAGCATCCATTCTTTACTGACTGTCCATACGAGTTCTCCCACATACATTTCTTAGCCATATCATTCCAACCGCATTCACCTTGTTATAATGTTTCTCCTGACAAACCCACGCTTCACATCCATACAACAATGTTGGCGTTAGCACACTTTTATATACTGCCATCTTTGCCTCTTCGGTACTACTTAATTTTTTGCAATATTTCACATACATCCAACTACTCCCCAAGATGCATTCACCTATCTGTCGATTTCAATATCCATCCTTACATTTTTACAGAACATTCTTCTCAGATACACAAAATCATTCACCTGTTCTAATAATTTTCCATTCAAACTAAGGTAATAATCACTTCCCGATCCATCCTTATCAAAAACGATCACCTTAGATTTGGATACATTTATACGAAGATCCATCCTGCATGTCGCAACATTCACCACAACGCACGCTTTACTTCCATTCTACACCACCATAACTGCATTTACTAACAATGCATCCACACCATACTCTCTGGGAATATTCCATAACATACCCCTATTCAAACGATCGTACGCTTTCTTCAGATAGATCAACAAATGCACAATAAACTTTCCTCCTTACTGCCATACATTTCTCAATCACTTGCTACAATGCAAATATCTGGTCCATGCAACCTCGACCTGGCATGAAACCACATTGCACATCCCAAATATTGTCCGTGGTGTTTTCACGCACCCTTTCAATTAAAACTCTCCCAAAAACTCTACTGGAATACTCAACAAACTAAATGCCCTATAATTCTTACATTCGCTCTTACCACCTTTGACTTTGTACAAAGGAACAATGACAGCATTCTTCATTAGGAACATTTGCACAAACATTGAACAACTTACCAATTAGGCCAGTGGTACCATGTCCCCACACTTTAACATTTCACTTGTGATCCCATCTACACCTGCAGCTTTGCCATTCTTTAACACTTTTATAACTTTTAATCCCTCAGTCTCGTTAATTTTTTCACTCATCATAACATTTTCCCTATTCTCTGTTACTTTCTCTACGTTTTCTCAGTACAATTGTTCAAAATACTCCCTCCGTCGCTCTCTTACACTGTTTTCATCCCAGATCATCTCACGACTTTCTTTCTGAATGGCATACGTCTTTACGCCTCGTTTCATTCTCTTTGGCCACTTCCAGAACAACTTATTTTCTCCTTCTTTTAATCTCATTTTCTCCTTGCTCTTCTTTATTACTTTATTTGCATTTCTCTTTTTCTCTTTGTTTGTGTCGCATGACCTCTTAAGTTCTGTTTCATTCTTCGCATAAATCACTCGTTTTTATACTAAATTATTTCCTCTCACTGCTTCTTTCACCTGTTGATCCCAGCTTGCATCTCTTTTCAAGTTTCCCACCACCGCATATTCACACACATCTTTCGCGCACTCAACTACGGCCTCTTTTATTTAGTCTCAAACATTTTCTACATCATTAGCATTTATATGAACCATTCGTACTTTTGTAAAGTTAATTTTTCGCCCAGCACTCAAATAATCAACAATTCTAGACATTGAGGAACATATTATATAAAATACATCATACCTTTGTGAGATTTCGAAATTCCTAGACTTAATATTTGAATAGGAGTCGGAATCTTAAAATATCTAAATATATCCCAGTCCAACCTTTAAATAAACGATTTCATATTAACATTTTAGATACTAAGTCATGCGTCTGTATTTGCATATTATTTTAACTGATAAACATTGTTTGACTTGAACGTAAAAATAAAAATAAAAATTATAATCTCAATAATATAATTATTGTTTGGATGGGGTTTTGTTTAAAAGACACGATTCAAAAAGTAAATATAATTTAGCCAAATATTCGCATTGGATTTGATTTAAAAAAATATAATATGTTTGATTCGAAACAATTTAGTTTTAAATAATGGATTCGGATTCGATTCAAAAACACTACAAAGCAATCGATTTTAAATCAACTCGAATTGATAAATAAATATCCAGATTATATTTGAAATAGAGCATAGTCGATCCGCACAGGCTTGATAAACATAATAATAACAATAGTTTCTGGAGCCTGGAGGGGATTGGATCCCCAAAATACCCCCCTTAGCCCAGGTACATCCCTGAAAAGACATTTTGACCGCAAGTTTAGGGTACCTAGGTTTGACTTCAGGTGGCGTTGACGAAAAAGATATTTACTTTTTTCATGCATTCGTCCTGATATCCAATCAGTGTAGGGCTTATATCTAGACGCTAGAGTTAAGTGTTTGTACCGTGTAGTGCTTTAGGTTAAGTTAGTTTGTAGCTTGCGTATGCCTGTGTATCCCAGGTGAGTTCCCGTGGCAGGTGTCCCTGCAGGTGGTCAACGGTTGGACCGCGAGGCACGTGTGTGGGGGCGCCATCTTGTCCTCTTATTGGGTGGTGACTGCGGGCCACTGTGTGAGAACCGTGAACCTGACGACCTTGACCGTGGTTGCTGGTGACCATGACCTTTACAAGGAGGAGGGTGAGTTAGAACCTCAGACTATCTCGTGCGTCCACCCCGAAATGTGACAGTCTTACCTTGGCTGATTACACTATGGCCCCTGTAACCAAGTAAGGTAACAATCTTACCTTGACTGATTACACTATGGCCCTTGTAACCAAGCAAGGTGATATTGCTACTTTTCAGGGTAAACAATGTGAACGCAGGCCCGTGTCCAGGATTTATGTTCGGGGGGTGGGAAGGAGGTAGAGGGGGTGACAGACCCCCAAAAAATGATGAACTAGAAATATTTTAAGCACAAGGATTACTATTTTATTCCACTATAGTATTTTGTAAAAAAAAAAATGGGAATCACTTAAACCACCTAAACTGATAAAAACCTTAAGCTTTCTTCCAGTTAACTATATATATATGTGAGTCGTGAGGTACCGGTATATATTTATGTATATTTTTTATACTATGCAGATGATAATATGTTCTATTTTTTACAACATAGCTGATAAATATAATAAAGCATAGTACCAATAAGTTTTTCTACAAAATGTACTTTAAAAAAATGAAAACGTTACACATTAATTTGAATAGGGTCTACATATTTTGGGTCTTCTGTCCAAAATTTTGGTGATAAGTATGCTCAAACTAAATATCAACAACAATCTATTCTAGGTTTTCACTAGAAAATTAAGCTAAAACATTGATGTCAAATAAACGAATTACCATGTTTGATTTCAGACATTTTGATTTGAAATGATCTTGGCTTAAACCGATAAAGTATATTGAGGTGAACTTTACAAAATACATCTTAGGAAATAAAATATTTGAAAGTAACTTACATATTAGTTTTGTATAATTCTAATAAACGAATTACATAAGACCTACTGTAAATACTAGAAATAACCACCACTATAAGTAAACCTGACCAAACACTTAAACAAAGAGTTTATTTCCCTCCTCCCCCCTCAAGAGTTAAAGGAAATTTCATCAAAACCCCTTAACACGCCTGAATGTAGCTTATATTTTGATTCAGTTCAATACAACCTGACTTAATGAATCATGGTCGTGTCTGCGATTTAAAATTGTGAGGAGCCAATATTAAACAATTTTACTTTCCGATTAATGTCTTACTGCCTAGGAGGTGAAATAAACAAAATTACTAATCAAAATTATTTTAAAATGTACTCAATAATAAACTATACAACTGGCTTCAAGTCAACAGACAAAAACATTAACACTTACATGCCAAAAGATCTAAACAAGAATCTTGCCAACAACATTATCAAGGAGAGTGCGTGGAAATACACCTTGTGACCTTCATAATAAATGCGTGCAATCACTAAGTCCCCCCCTTAACCCCATTGACAGATTTTCCTCCCTTATTTTCTTACCCAAACTCATCCATTCCAATAGGACAGACGCATACTTAAAACTTTATTTCTAC
The DNA here is from genome assembly GCA_902155825.1 of Timema genevievae. NCBI lineage: Eukaryota > Metazoa > Arthropoda > Insecta > Phasmatodea > Timematidae > Timema > Timema genevievae. The sequence continues at coordinate 53,516 of CABFWO010001915.1, forward strand.
CTCATTCGCCTCTGGTATTTTTTCTAAACATATGTTTTTTTGGGGGGGAGGAGTTGATCCCGTAACCCCTCACCCCTTAAATACGGCCCTGTGTGTTCGATATACCTGTTATTTTAGTTCATTAAAATAACTAAACAGTAAAAAAGACTCAAGATCAAGTGGTTGAAATCCAACAACGTGTTAAGTACCTGCTACTACACCACACAATGACCCGTCAACGATCGAATATGAACTGGTACGTAAGATTGCGTGGTTTCTATTCTCATGCACTGTTCTTAACCTACACGTCAATGTTTGGAGTGTAAACCAGGCTTAGTATCCAACACGAGGCCATGAAGGAACAGTTTAATGGGGTAAAATGACTCACTTTCCCCATCTTACCCCTTTCACACTGCTTACTCTGTGTCTCAGGCAAAGAGCAGCGCGTGTTCGTATCCCGCTTAGTTATGAAAGATTACAAACTAAAGGTGAACCTGTTCTACCTCCACGACATCGCCCTTTTGCAGCTGAAGACACCCCTGAGGCTGGACGGGATCCGGATGGCTCCGGTCTGCCTGCCGCATCCAGGGTACAGGCATTGGGGTGAGTGCGTCTTTATTTTCGCGTGCCCTCGGTCAAATCTTCAATGGAAGGGCTTTAAGGGTTACCCTTCTATAAACTGCGTGAACACTTGTTTCCTTACCTCTTTTGACCCTCAACCCCTACATCCCAATGTAAAAACCAAATAGACATTCAGGCTGACCCCTCCCTCCAATCTGTGTTGAGTAACTTTTCACATCAAGAGGGGATTGTCGTCACCCCGTCCTGTGCGGCCCCAAAGTGTCAGGATGGTTTGCGGGCAAGGATAAGTAAGCGGCAAAATAGATTCGTGGGTTCGTAATTTATAGACGTCTTTGATTTTTAGGGTTTATTAATAGCACTACGCACCACTACAAAATGTGCTGTTATAAAGAAGTTACAAGAGGATATAAAGACTTTTGACTTAGGAGCTCGCTAAAAAACTGGTTTGGTAAGAAATGCTTAACCAATGGCCTTGACCGACATCATCTGTAGTCCCTCACAGGTTCGAACCCCGGTACCCTGGGTCCGATGGCTGTCCTCCAGCACATGTACCCGATAACCTAACGTTCTAACCCACGCAGCCCCAAAACGGGCAGCGTGACCCATTTGAATATATATTAGTTTGTCAGCCTTGATAGCTCTCAAATAGAACCATGTATACTATAAATTGGTCCCCTTGTCGAGAACAACGCTGACACAATGTTTTGAGTTGTCAGTTGTTACATCCTAAACTAAAACGGGCAGCGTGACCCCTTTGAATAGATATTATTTTGTCAGCCTTGATAGCTCTAAAATAGAACCATGTATACTATAAATCGGCCCCATTGTCGAGAACAACGCTGACACACTGTTTTGAGTTGTCAGTTGTTACATCCTAAAGTTTACTAAAACGGGCAGAGTGACCCCTCTGAATAGATATTATTTTGTCAGCCTTGATAACTCTAAAATAGAACCATGTATACTATAAATCGGCCCCCTTGTCGAGAACAACGCTGACACAATGTTTTGAGTTGTCAGTTGTTACATCCTAATGTTTACTAACTCATCAAAACAAGCTTAACTAGACTAGTTCTGTCGTTCGCTTCTTTCGACAATATAATGTTAATTTAAATAAACACGCCATTTTAGGGCAGGGTGGTTACTGAATGTTATTATTTCATAGGGAAGCTTTTGTGACCCTAAAAGAGTTAATCAAATTTAATACAACTCAGAATTCTTTTCAAATTCTGAATATAAATTATGTTATAGCAATACTTTATTATTTTTTATTTATGGTTTAACTGAACTTACACGCGAGTGTTTGGGGAACTAAAAGTCTTTTTACTCTGCCAATAGATTGGACTGCTGATGACGAGGAGGTCGTGTTTCGATCCCGGTCGGGTGCACTGAGGGTGGTTTTCCCTCAATAGTTTCTCACTCGTTATATAAGAAAATGCGGGTATACGTCCTTTAAATTCAACCTTCTTAATCCTTAAAACTATTCACGTAATTAGTACATAAGCGTATGACCCGAACGGGTAGTAAGACGTGGTGCTAAATAAAACAAAACAGTATTTTTAAAATTATTAGACAACTTTAAAATAACGTATAATATCTGTGTTACATAACACTGTGATGTACCCTACACCCACCCCCACCCCTTGACCCCTCCCATGTAACACCATATAGACATTATAACTGTTCCTTCCCTCCTCTCAACAGCGTTACGTGGTCTATGGATGAATCCTGTACTAAATCTACTTTCACATATTCATACGCCAGGTCATGTGATATTCAAATGTCACTAATGATAGATATTATCAATACCTATAAAATAACAATAATAATATTGTGAAATGTTTTCAATTTTGACTGCAAAAATATATATATTTTATAAATGTCCCTTCCTACCAAAGTCCTACTCTCTAATTACCATTTTTGCTTCCGCGTTGGTTTTACACTCACTCTCCAGGCGGATTATGGTGAGTTTCCTATTAATTACCCATCTCATTAACCCCACACTTCCCCCCACTGTGTTAAACTCTTTAACTATTCTCTGAGCGCCGACCAAAAGCGACGCCACCTTTTGTATGGTTTAGGAAAACACTTATTACTCCTAGACTGGTCATGCTTAGCCTTTACCAAAGTTCTCTGTAGCCGTGACGTCAGTTGAGGACAGTGTATTGCAAAACATGTTTTTATTAATTTTATCAGCTGTATGTAGGTTTGATGATCAGTCTAGGGGTAGTAAATATATTGATCAAGTAGTGTTCGCTCACTGAAGGCCAATGAGAGGCAAGGAAGGGACTACTCCGGAAATTAACTGTTGGTTCCTCTCACAGGGTACGCCACGGTGACGGGTTGGGGCCGACTGACGGAGGAAGGGGTGCTACCTCACATCCTGCAGAAGGTCACCATGCCCCTAGTGCTGCAGGAAGTGTGTCGTGACATGTACCGCAGACAGGGGTACGGCAAGTACCTCGAGAGGTGTCAGCTGTGCAGCGGGGTGGACCAGGGGGGCACAGACTCTTGCCAGGTACTCTCTCTCTCTCTCTCACGCAAGGTTTAGTTAGATGATCTGATTCCACTACTACCACGACAAAATATAAGTACAGTCAGACCAGCTTCGGTGACCGCATGGTCGAAGGCTTCCCTCTCGCAATAGACAGGACCGGTCCGGTGTACTGAGGGTGGTTTAACCTAGATAGTTTCCCACTCTCCCTTCACGCAAAGGCAAGTACAAGTCCTATAGAATCAACCTTCCTCCTCCCTAGCATATTATTATTATTATTATTATTATTAGCACCGCGTCTTACTACCCGTTCGGGTTATACGCACTTACGCTAATGTGTAATGGTGGGGTGATTGTGAGATGAAATGGAGGATCTACAGTTTAACGTGGAATCCGAACTATGGTGGAGGCCTGGCATTCCTCACATTCACAAGTTGTGATTAATACACGTCTTGTCAGAGGTGAAGGAAGGGTTTGGCAATCAGATAAATCTGTGCACGGACCGAGGATTGAACCCCGGACCCCCAGAACAGAAGTCTGACACCTTACCCCTAGACCACCAGGTCACCTCCTCCCTAGCACATTTTCTTAATTAGTACATATTAAAAATTAATGTATATCCTAAACGGGTAGAAAAAAGTACGAGTCCTCGACGTACGCGGATAGTTCGTTCCGAAGGTTCCTGCGCAAGTTAAAATTCTGCAAAGGTCAAAAGTTGCTTATGTAGCCTACGATGTGTTTTTGACTTTTAATCAGACATACGTCTTAGAGTTGATATTTTGTTTCCAGTAAGAACTACTTATGTTTAGCAACAATACACAACTTGCTCTCAAGAGTTGAAACAGACAAGATGACGTTGGCACTTATCTGCGCATCAGAGCGCCACCTATTATGTTTAAAGTGACGCTTGATACATGGCGTTGTTAGCCGTAAGTCGAAGGACCTCAACCACGTATCTACATATCCGCGTAACTCCAAATCCGTGTAAGTCACTAGAGTGTCTTAAGTTGAGTCCAAATCTGTATTTTTTGGTTAGTTTTTTTTAACGAGTGCACATTTAAAATAACTTTTTTTTAGCACCGCGTCTTACTACCCTTTCGGGTTCTTCGCCTATGTACTGTACTAACTACGATTAGAAAGGTTATATTTGCGTGGAGGGATAGTGGAAAAACATTTAGGAAAAACCAACCTCAGTACACCCGACCGAGATTCGAATCACTATCTCCCCGAAACACAAACTTTTTTTTAAATATTTGGTAGAACTTTTCTCAAAATTGATTATTCTGAATACAAACCATATCACTTATCATTTTCCAAAATAATAGGCACCCTAATAATAAATTTATTAGTTTATAACAATGTCGTATTTGTGCAACAATATTTGGTCAAAATCGGTTTGAAGTGATTTTTTTATAATGCACTTTTTAGACACCATTTTCTTAGACGTGAAACGATGTTTTCAAATAAAGGATTGTCAATTTTTTTGAATTTAAGTAAATTCCAGAAGGGCCGAAAATATTTCAAACCTATCTTTGGGCATCCCTGGCATAGAAGTGGAGAGTAAGATGTAGATTAACCAAGGGTTGTCCTCTTAGATTATATATCTCCTCCAATTTAATTAGTTAAGAAGTTGTTAGTGAACATACGCAGACGCACAAGATTCAGTCGCTAGGCCTGACAATTTAGGAAGAGCTACCACATAGCTAAACAGTAAAGTACTCCCTGGTCCACTTTTATTTTTTTCAAACTTACACATTCAATTTTGTATTTCAAAAAAACGGTCTAGTTTCCTTTTGTAAATTTAAAAAGTGACAAAGGTTCATTTGAAACAAAACATAACCGAGAATGATAATTGTTTGTCGATTAAGAAATAAAGAAAAAAACAGAGAGATTACAATATTCAAACAATAATAGCCACTGGGAAGAAAATGGTTTTAAAACTGCCCCTTACTCTTGTTTTAAGTGACTTGCGGCAATGGGTACTTTGTGGCCTGGTCACACATGTAGACGCACATTGTAACAGTCCTCAATTTTTTTTCGCGCTCTCAATAAGCAATGAACTCTGACGCACGCGCAGTCCAAAACTTCCAATATGTCTTACATTTATCCAACCTAGTTTGTGGAAACACTTGACCGCGTTATTTTTATATAAAAGATGACAATACCGAGACCTGAGAACTTTATTGCTCCATGGAATATATGTATTTTTTACTAATTTTTTTTAATATCGTGCCCAACTGTGTCCAGTGATACCACTGTATTCTCGCGCGTCCATTGGCGTCGTAAGCGTGGAGAATGGGGGAGAAACGTCCCTTCTTCCCCAATAGCACTTTCAAATGGGACACTCACAATCATGGGCGTACGATAGTATATATATATATAGAGAGAGAGAGAGAGAAGGGGGAGGAGTTAAGCAACAGTTAGGCAACAGATTACGTAACACAAATATCAACAATAAAGTTTTAAAATGTAAAATTTGGACGATTAACGCTGAGAAAATTAATAACTGAAACACCCAAGGAAATATTTAAAACGTAATGAATGCTTAAATTGCTATTATCTAAAGATATAATCCTCCTATCACATTACTCTTGTTTTAAGATGGAAAGATATAATTTTTATTTTCTAGTTTAAAGTAAAGATGGTTTTGATGTCTCTACACAAATGTATAAGTATTTTCTTAGAATATGAAAAAAAAACGGGGACAACTTGATATTATGCTCAGTCCATTCAATCTTATTATTCAAGGTCGCTGTTTTCCAATTATTGAAGGAGCCGATGCAATCCTCGAGGCGCGATAACTCCCGATTACAGTGAGCTCTTTGGAGCGTTCACGGAACTTTTTTTTTTTTAATCCTCGTTATGACGGCGTCGATAGCTCAGCCGAGAACAGTGGAGCCCTTTCTTCTCCGCCACAACTTGGCATTGACTCGGTTTTTCAAGTCCAGCCTCGTCAACACACACACACACACAAATGAAGGAAAATCCCACACATGCCACCTGTTTATTGGTTCTAGGGCTTTATTTTAAATACATCTGAGGACCGACCACACACGTCGTTAACAAACAAAAAAGTTTGTGGGAAGAAAATAAACTGTTATCTACCAAATATTTATCAATAATGAGTCTTGAACGTATGTTTATTTATCGGGATAAATACATGCAGTTCCTGCGTATAAGGCACTTAGTGCAAAGCAGATACTTAATTATTTAGTGCTAAGATGTTTAACTCACATTTTGCTAGTATGAGTAATTTTTGAAATTAGTTCATTTAGACTTACGTCAGTTGTGTTTCTTTTTGCTATTTTTGCCCACCAACCAAAATCCCCCCCCCC
>CABFWO010001915.1:60119-107274 GCA_902155825.1 Timema genevievae
CCCCCCCCCAAAAAAACCTGTCACAAGTCACATGGGTGTTTACGTAGTTCACGGCCTACTATCGAGTGATCCACGAATCCCCTCTGAAATGACATATTATCACTCCTTTATTCCCCTATCACAATCCCTTTAAATCCCCTCGCATCACTTTATTGCGACTATATTTATTTATAAACAACCTTTGCAGCAGTAAGGAAGGCAATAAAAAATAATCGGCAACAAAGTTTACCAAACAAGTAGCCATACAAAGTTAAATTAAGTTTTATTTGTATTCCAATGAAAATAGTTTTAGTAACTACCAACCCAACATTTCTCCCCCGTTTAATCGGCGGTCCACCAACAACGGTACCCGACTGTATACTAGCCCGCAGTACAAGGCCGTACCAAACGTTATTGACTGACGCAATTACCTCAAAGTGGGAAAAATATTGGTCTCGAGCCTCCGTTACGATACTTCATATTAGTTTTATTTTCAATTTATTTTTTTTCCCCTGGCACATTGAGACTGCTGCCTTAACAAAGCTGGGTTGGTAGCGCCTGATAACAATGAACTCCCAACAAATTGTAGCCCGCCTTTAATCTCGTTATTTTCTCAAACATAACAAGAACACGAAACCTCTAAGAGACGATTTGAAAGGATTGCGTTTAATCCGTGAAACTTCATTTTAAAATTTTATCAAACTAAAATTTGTTTTAGATGTGTTCCAAAAGGGACGTTGCATGGAGGCCGAAAATGTTATCCACATTGTAAGATAGCTGACGATATATTTTTTTTCTCCCCGTGTCTTACTACCCGTTCGGGTTATACGCCTATGTACTAATTACACTAAAAACGCCCCTAGAGTTTAGTAGAAATACAGGTGACCTGGTGATCTAAGGTTAAGATGTCAGACTTCTGTGCTGGGGTCCGGGGTTCAATCCTCGGTCCCGGCACAGATTTATCTAATTGCCAAACCCTTCCTTCACCTCTGACAAGACGTGTATTGATCACAACTTGTGAATGTGTGGAATGCCAGGCCTCCACCGTGGTTCGGATTCCACGTTAAACTGTAGGTCCTTCATTTAATCTCACAATCACCCTACCATTACACATTAGCGTAAGTGCGTATAACCCGAACGGGTAGTAAGACGCGGTGATGATAGCGGTGATGATAGTAATAATAATAATAATAATAATAATAATAATAATAATAATAATAATAATAATAATAATAATAATAATAATAATAGTAATAATAAAAGTATGAGGACAGCGCTAGCAATCAAGAAAACAGGCGGAATAGTAAATAGAATGATACACGTAAGAGCATAGCCGATTTTAATAAATATATTCTAAAAAAAATATCGTATAATTATGAAATGTTAGTACTTAAATAAAATAATAATGAATACTATTTTGTGTGAAATGATAAGCGGCGCACTTGCACTTACGCACTTAAAGATGAGCTGCCACTGCTTAACACGAGTGGGGCTATTAGCACCTGGGACATTAATGTGAATCTATCGCACCTGCTCGAACCACGTAAAGAGATTGATTCCGACCTAATCGGAGCTGGAACCCCCCTTTCCTGTCTGGTTTGTCATTGTCTGGAGGACACAGCTAAAAGTTTACCTTGAACTTGTTATTTCTAGGGTGACAGTGGTGGCCCACTGGTGTGCATGCACCCAGACAATCGCTACTACCTGTGCGGTGTGGTGAGCTGGGGGGTCGGATGCGCCCGACCTAACCTTCCAGGGGTCTACACCCAGGTCTCGTGCTACTCGCGATGGATCAAGGACGTCCTCTACAACGTCGACGATATCTTGAACCAACATAACGAGGAAAGAACGGATCAGATGAAACAACCCTTCTATATTTTCCCACCGATAAACTTGCTCTCAACAACTCCAGCTACAAATATCTCGTATTGATTCACTGAACAAGAACTTTCCTACATGTTACCGCCAGTAAACATAGCCTCGACAGCAATGTCGATCTTTTATCTTGTATAGAATAACGGGGCATGAACCTTCTTCTATTTCACACTAATAAACATAACCTCAACACCAGTGTCAACCTTTTATCTTGTATAAAATAATGGAGCGCAAGCCTTCCTCTATTCCCCACTAATAAACATAACCTCAACACCTGTGTCGACCTTTTCTCTCGTCTAGAATAATGGCGCACGAACCTTCCTCTATTTACCACTCAATAAACATAGCCTTTACACTATTGTTTATTTATATCTCCTATAAAATGACCCAACACGAGCCTTCCTCTATTTTAAACCAATAAACTTGACCCAATTCTCAATTTATTCCTTTCCTAGAATCGTAACTTTATGAGGCATGCCAACAAATAACATAAATAAGGCGCTGTTAGTTAGTAACTAAGTATCATTCCTTTGCGTTTATATTTTAATAAGGAACTTAATGAAACTAATTATTGAGCGTTTGTAAAACAAAAATGAGCAGTTCTAAGATTAATAAAATAATACACCCATAAATTTGAAACTTTACTTAACCATATCCAATCCTTCCCTTTTTTTATATATATTCTTTAAATAAACTCACTGTTCTTTCTATAGTTTCCTTATGTTTGTTTTTTAAGTGATACGTTTAATATACCTTTTCTACAATGCTGTAGAGCCACAAGGCTTTCTTGAACATAAATGTTAATAAAAAATAAAATAAAAATATCGGTATCACATTATGCACGCAGTAGAAGGCAGGACCAATGTACATAGTACTATTTTCACTACAGGGCCAAGCTGAAACAAAGATAGTGGACTGTTTACTGGTGTCGAGTAATAAGCGTACCTATTTCAATTTCTAGATTTGCTGACGATAGAAGGCTACCTTGAATGGTGCAAAGTAAGAATGGGAAGGAATATGGGAGTAGGGAGGGAGGGTTATTTCAGCGGTACCTCTTAAACTTGCACGGTTTATTCCTAAAAAAAAACTATTATTGCAAGCCCGAACCACCACAATAAAACTACTCATAAGGTACTTTGGCGTGTCTATCTTGGTTAACACACATTACACGAACTTGACGCTGTAACGACTTATCCATCTCTTACAGAAAAACAATGGCGTTACACCTTCCAACCTGACAAAATAGTGGGAAGCTCCCGAAGAACAAATAATAAAAATTAAACTAAAATAAGAAACTATATACAATGAAAATAGGTTAATCAAGTTTTTCTACAAAGGTTATTTTATAATGGTATTATATTTCTATACAGTTCAGAGGACTGGAATATTTAAACCTGAAATACACCGTCCTCAAATGACGTTATGGCCACATATAAGCTTTTCTCGTGTCCAACTTATTGGGCAATGGCACAGTCTAGGTGTATTAGGTCTATGGTTAACACCGACCTGATGATTTCCTTGTTGGATTATGAGCAGCGAGGATGTTCGTTGTACAACAGGTGAGCTTGTTCTTGTGAAAGGGTTGGTGGGGGGTGGAGAGGGGGGAAGAGAAACACACATGTGATAGAGAGTCAGAAAAAGTGTCAGTAAGGAAGACGACATGTGGGAGATTAATTTGTCAACGGGTCTGGCAAGGGGTGTGCAAGGCGCCAGGCTCGCAAGAGACTGGATTGATGGAGACAAAGTGGTAAAGATGAGAGATGAGAGATTTTCCGTTTTGATAAAGTTTCGGCAAATGTTATCTTTATTTATATTTTTTTCCGAAAAATGAATGTTCATCTCTACGGGAAGGTTGGGGTTCGAATCTTAGCCGGATGCACTGGGGAGTAGTTTTCTAACGCTTCAAACGACCTTCCTCCACCCTTAACCCCTGGATTAAGACATTAACAGACTCGGCGCTACATGTCCTAACGGATACATAGGCCCTGAGGGGGAGAGTGGGGACACAGTCAAAAGGAACATCCCTGGGGTGGGCACTCTTATAGTACTAGTTGATTCCTTAAACTTGTTTAGGGCACTACCGCTATGAGCAGCTTACAATGACATCACACAAGAAAGTATATGCGTGGACGTGAAGTCCATAGAAAAGGGAGTGTGAATTCTATTTAAAAATCGCCATTACTGTCTTGTTATCAATTTGTCGTTTATTTTAAAGGAGTTTAGTTAGATTTTCTAGATTTCACATTTCATCTGTGGCTAAAAATCTCGAGCTGTCGTCTGCACACCATTGTGTAAAAGAAGAGAGAACATTCGGGTATCTCCTTCTCTCTTACACATATAAAAGGCAACGTGGCATTTCGACATCATTCGCTAGTTTTTATAAATATATGAGATATAATTATCAATGTATGACTAGCCAAACGAAATAAAGGGGTTAATAAAATGTTTGAAGAGCATAACTAAGTTCAACGCTCATGACTTGTTTCTTTAAATAAGTCGATTTAGGTTAAAATGATAATATTTCCTACAAGCCTATAAGCTAAATGGTCGTTTGAACGTAAGACTTCTACACAAACTTTATCGTTAGAACAAAAGTAACCAGGTTTTTAGCGACCTTATTTCACTATAGTTATCGAACATTAAATATGATATCGTTTCTGAAAGCAATATATAAGCTAAGACCCAACTTTAAATATACTGGTATTGTAATATAGTAATACTTCATACAAGCCTATAACCTAAATGATGATTTGAATGGAAAACTACTAAACAAAGTTTGTCATTCAAACGAATGTAATTAAGTGTGAAGCTACCTTTTTCATTTTAATTATCGAACTTTAAATATAATATTGTTTCTAATACCATTGTATAAAATCAAGGCCGTATTTAAGGGGGGGAGCTTACGGGATCAACCTCCCCCCTCCCCCCCAAAACATATGTTTAGAAAAAATACCAGAGGCGAATGAGGTAGAAATAAAGTTTTAAGTTTGCGTCTGTCCTATTGGAATGGATGAGTTTGGGTAAGAAAATGAGGGAGGAAAATCTGTCAATGGGGTTAAGGGGGGGACTTAGTGATTGCGCGCATTTATTATGAAGGTCTCAAGGTGTATTTCCACGCACTCTCCTTGATAATGTTGTTGGCAAGAGTCTTGTTTAGATCTTTTGGCATGATTGTGTTAATGGTTTTGTCTGTTGACTTGAAGCCAGTTTTATAGTTTATTATTGAGTACATTTTAAAATAATTTTGATTAGTAATTTTGTTTTATTTCACCTACTAGGCATTAATCGGAAAGTAAAATTGTTTAATATTGGCTCCTCAAAATTTTAAATGGTAGACACGACCATGATTCATTAAGTCAAGTTGTATTGAACTGAACCAAAATATAAGCTACATTCAGGCGTGTTAAAGGGTTTTGATGAAATTTACTTTCACCCTTGAGGGGAGAGGAGGGAAATAAACTCTTTGTTTAAGTGTTTGGTCAGGTTTACTTATGATGGTGGTTATTTCTAGTATTTACAATAGGTCTTATGTAATTCGTTTATTAGAATTATACAAAACTAATATGTAAGTTACTTTCAAATATTTTCTTTCCTAATATGTATTTTGTAAAGTTCACCTCAATATACTTTATTGGTTTAAGCCAAGATCATTTCAAATAAAAATGTCTGAAATCAAACATGGTAATTCGTTTATTTGACATCAATGTTTCAGCTTAATTTTCTAGTGAAAACCTAGAATAGACTCATATATATATAGTTAACTGGAAGAGAGCTTAAGGTTTTTATCAGTTTAGGTGGTTTAAGTGATTCCAATTATTTTTTTACAAAATACTAAAGTGGAATAAAATAGTAATTCTTGTGCTTAAAATATTTCTAATTATTTTTTGTTTGGTCGGTCTTCGCCCCCCTCCCCCGCCAAAAATAAATCCTGGATACGGATCTGTATAAGCTAATAACCAATTTTAAATATATTGTAGTGTTGGCGGAATGTAAACAACATGGGCCTTAGCTACATATTTTAATATATCAATGATGTTATTCTTATTTGTATAATATTACCTTTAAAACTGAATTGTATATCCTTTAATGTAAATATGTCTTCAGTTAAATGGGGTATAATACTTTACTTTAAAAAAAAAAAAATCACAAGACACACGTTTTTGCACAAGAACGCTGAAAGAAACTGTTAAATCTTTCCCCTCGCTAGCAAGCAGACGACTAACTTTAGCGTCACGATTTGGTCCTTTGCAAGGGGTGTGTTTATGTCCATCCAGTATAGTATAGAGGTCACTGAGGCCGACACACTTTTCCTACTCATGTCTTTTGCGAAATAATAAAAGTTAAAGATTTTATTTTATTAAAAAAACTATATTTTGGTTCAAATAAAATTGGTTTGTTGCTATTAACATTAATAATTAAATTGAAGATTTTATCCATAGTAAAACACGCCGCAACACTCGTAATTTATGCTTGTAACATTAGCTGCATGATGTCACAAGTCACGCTTTCCTAGTTAGTTCTTTCAATGAAAAAGAGATAGCGTTAGAGTACAAACTTGCATATAGCCCGGGACAATTACGGATTCGAGACAATGCACATTGTACAGGGACCATACCTGAGATTAGAGACATGTCACCTTATCATTTAGAAGTTTTCAGGATTTCTAGCGTTTTTCAATACTTTAGATTTATTTTAGCGAGACAAATCTTTTATAATTCAGACAATTTTTTTTCTTGATTTCAAACTTACTCGGCGGTGAGGTTGGGAAATAGCAACTTAGGTTTGTATTAATTACTCTTCTGCTCTTCTCAAATAGAATCTAAAACTATTATGAAGTAAAAAGTATATTTACTATTTATAATTTATAATTTATATATATGCTACGGGTGAATTCCGAACCCGGATGAATTTACTTTTATTTAGATAATATTGAGTGAGAGGTGATTGAATAATGTTTTTCAAAGTTTATCTAGATAATATTGACATCCGCCCGCACTTGGATAGTGGCAATTTCTATTGTTGAGGCTATGTTAGGTGAGTGTAGGCTATGTTAGATTAGTTTAAGTTAGGCTAGGCTAAGTTAGGTTAGGTTAGTGGAAAATAAAGCATAAAATGAGGCATTTCGAATGTTAGTGCACTGCTACGATCCGAGTTTTGGTCCAATTTCGAAATATTGTTTCAAAATAAAATTTGTATTGAAACGTACTTGTTTTACAAATATTATTCCACGTTATCCTTGCTGACTAGTGACGATATTATCTGGATAGTGTTGTAAATGAGATAAATTACTTTATATTTCTGACTTTATTCAATGCACCTGGCTAATGCTGACATCTCCCGGCCAATCTCGACACTATCCAGATTTCGCACACTACCCGTAACATATATATCTTATATAACCGCGTCTTAATAGTTACTACCTGTTCAGGATTCACGTATATATGATAAGTATTATTTTAATGGAGTAGGAAAGAAGAAGGAGGAATTTTAGAGGTAATCTGCCCGATTATGTGTGGAAGGAGAGTGGGAAACCAATTATGAAAAACTCAATCAGTAGACCAGACTGGAATTCGAACCCCAATCCCCCCGCCATTGGCAGGCCAGTCTAACACGAGAATGACGACGCCTTAAACCATTCGGCCACTGAATAGGGTCTTAAGAATGTCCATTTGCAATTATCTTTAGCTCGCGTCAGAGATTTTAGTAACAGGTCAAAATATTTTGAGCCTATTTTAAGAACAAAATTTGGAAGTAAACTACATTTTCATTTATTTTCTAAGAGGCCGCAACGCGTTTTTTTTAATAGAACCTTATAAACTTTAGCTTGACTGAGTTCAAACCTAACGAGAGATTAGATTGATCATTTGACTCGCTTTTGGCGGGGTTTTGTTGGTATGAGTGATCAGCACTGCACATTGCTACTTAATTAGGGGATACTATTTTTTTTATATAATATATTTTATCTATAAGCTCTCACGTGAGTAATGCCAGGGCTATCTAGTCTACGGGGACAAGAAGAGGAGAGGGAATCCTTCCAGAGTCCCTCCCTCCACTGAGGACCACGAACCGGCCACCCCTGGAACATCTCCACAAGTGACAACCATAACAAGTGTTGGAGACAACGCTGCTGGCGTGGACTGCTCTACAACAATAACAAATGAACCTCCCCACACCAGTGGCCACGAGGATTATGGAGTCAGTCTCGTCTTATCTTGAGATTGTCGGTGACGAAGAGGTTGAGGTTAGATTCCCGGTTTCCCCTCCCAGAGGGTTTCCAAATGTACCTCCAAGCGGATGCAGTTACACTTAACCTAAATCCTAACTTCTTCTTATCTTTACCCCATTAATATAATTATAGTCAAGCGGGGTAGTAGATTGGGTTGCGGTATCGAAAGAAAGGTATCGATAACAATAGGTATTGTTATCGACATTTTATTCGGTGTAACGTTGAAAGAAAAAGTAATAAAAATACAACTTTTTCATTAATAGCTTTCTCACATTTATTAAAATATTTTAGTAGTATTATTCTAAGGTATGATAATATTGTATAATGGCTTTTATGATAGATTTTACTATACCCTATTTTATTAAAAGTATATTTTCACCATCTATTTTGGCTTTCCCCTTTCCCTCCACGCAAATGCTGGTTCACTTCTTTTATGTTCAACCTTCCTAATTCCTTACTCACTAACGTAATTAGTACTTAAGCGTTTAACCCGAACGGATAGTAAGACACGGTGCTAAATAATAGAAATTTTAAAAAATCTATTTTGTACCCATCTTGTCCATTATTTTATCCAAAAGCCTGTTCCTTGTTTTAGTTTAAGTAGCTCCTACTCAGGAAAATATACGCTCAGACACCAAACGGGTGTTTATTTCGATACCCGTGTGTGAGTTCAGTATCGATACTTTCTCCATCCCTACTCCCTAGTAGTAATATAAGACCCTTAATAATTTATCTTGAAAAGTAGAGAGCTTACTTGATTGTATAATGTTGATAACAGAAGAGACATCATCAAACGAGCTTAGGTGGCCGCACGGTCTAACGCGCTACTCTCGCAATAGACTAGACTGCCGATGACAGGGAGATCGATGTTCGATACCAGTCGGTTGCACTGAGGGCGGTTTTTCCTGATAGTTTTCCACTTTAACGGGTGCAATTCCTCTAAATTAAACCTTCCTAGTCCCTAATACATTAGCGTAATTAGTACATAGGCGTATTAACCGAACTGGTAGTAAGTAATACGTGGTGTTAAAAAAAAGTAGTAAGGAAACAAATGAATGCGAGCCTTTGTAGACCCGTTATGTTCATAAATCATACTTCAATTTTTTTTGTCATCAATAAGTTAATTGAAATAATTTTAAGGTTGGCCCAATATTTGTCTCCCCCCACCCCACCCTATCCCCTGTGCTTCCTATCTCCCCCTCCCCCACTAGCGTTACCCCTTCACCCTTCTTATAACCCACTCGTCTCTTAACACACTGTATTTTGAAGCATAATAGGCCCTAGGTGCCACCTCTACCATTTAAACCCTCCACCGCAAGCCGCCCCTGCAGAAAATTTTCCAATTCAAAATTCCTCGGAAAATGTTTATTTCTAATGTTCATAGCCGCTCTTCAAGGTTAAGTTTGTTTGTAAGTCATGTTATATAGGCCTACAGTTGATATTAAAATACTTTTTTAGCACCGCGTCCTACTACCCGTTCAAGTTACACGCATAATTAATCTAATGTGGTAGGATTGAGGAAGAGGGAATGTAACCATATTTGCATGGCGTAAAAGTGAAAAACAATTTAGAACCCTCAGGTACACCCGACCGGGATTCGAACCCCGATCTCCCTATCATCGGCAGTCCAGGCCATTGCGAGAGTGACGCCTTAGGCCACGAGGCCACCGAAGCAGGTTAAACTACTATTATTGTTCCACGTTCTAATTAGCTCACGTGACACACACATTTTAATTACTATATCGGGAATGGAGATGAGAAGGGTAGAATCTAGATGTGATGCACCTTCATTTGCGTGGAGGGGAAAAACATCCTCAGCACACCTTATCGGAATTCCAGCCCCGACCTCCCCGTGATCAGCAAACCAAACTTATAAATGAGCTTGACGTTTATTCCGTCAGCCCACCTGTGCAGGTTCCGCTGACACTGTATAAAAGCCTCCCCGAAGGGCTCATCGGACAATAATGGCGGCCTCCACGTGACTCACGACGCTCCAGAGCACGGCCCGGGACAGAGTGTGTCTCCCTGCGGGTGAGGGGGGGAGGAGGCTAGGGAGCAGCAGCTCAGTTGGGACACAGCCTCCAGGATGGTCGGTTCGTGCGTCTTGTTCCTCCTGCTGTCAGCGGCACTGTCGCGCCAGCACCCGACGGACGAGAGCCATCGGACCGTCACCGAGCCGGAACAGGTGGTCGGTGCACAGGGTGGGACTCAGGGTGCTCTTGACGAGACGTCCTCCGTCGGCGAAATGAACTCAGCGGAGCCAGATAACGGCGACAACCCCGGTACGAACTCTAGCCTCCTGTCTTCCTGGAGCGACCTCTCCGAGGGGGGTGACGGATCTCCTCCGTCTTCAGACAACGTCTCGGACACTACCGGACTTTCCTCCGAGGTTGGAGAGGGGCAACCCTCGTCCGGAGAGTCCGGACACGACGTAGATCCTGACCTGCAAGACCTCGTTCAGTCCGGGGCCGCGGTACATCCTCAAAACGATTTTACGGTCGCCGATGACGGGGTAGCGTCTTCCGGTACTCTCGGCGGGCATCCGAGTATTTCAACAGATAAAGGGGGCGTCTTCGGCGTTGAGGGAGAAAGTACCTTGACGCTCGATTCCACCAGTGCGTTTACGGACAGTGAAGTTGGGCGTCTTCTTCCCGATACCCTGAACGGAACGGATGATGAAAGCGAACGTGGTGACAAGATCGATGTTGTCCCGGATGATGAAAGCGATGAACTTGGTCGGCCCATCGAGCTCGACATGGAAAAGGACGCGACTTGGGAAGCATCTCCGGCGCCCCCGGTGGGCGAGGACAGTGACAACGATGTCCCGGAGGGGGCGCCTTGCAAGCTTGGCGCCGTCCCTTACGACGACACAGCGGGGTATCAGGGTGACGCCCCAGCGAATGTCATCGCCGAAGAGAAAGGTGTCGACAGCGCCGTGGGCAGGGGGGTGTCACTCACCTTCGTGTTTGACTCGACGGGGTCTATGTGGGACGACCTGGTGCAGGTGCGCGCGGGTGCGGAGATGATCATGGCCGCCATGTTGGAGCGTCAGGACAACCCCATCCACAACTACGTGCTGGTTCCGTTCCAGGATCCCAGTAAGTTGGTGGTGGCGCCCGGTGTCTAGTATAGTGGTGACACTCAAACAACTACACTTTAACATTTATAGCTGTAACACTCAAACAACTCCATTTCCACATTGACAGTAGCGACACTCAAACAATCACATTTTAACATTTATAGTGGCGACACTCAAACAATCAAATTTTAACATTTATAGTGGTGACACTCCAAACAACCACGTTTCCACATACATAGTGGTGACACTCAAACAACCACATTTTATCATTTATAGTGGCGACACTCAAACAACCACATTTTATCATTTATAGTGGTGACACTCAAACAATCAAATTTTAACATTATAGTGACGACACTCAAACAATCACATTTTAACATTTATAGTGGTGACACTCTAAGCAACCACATTTTAACATTTATAGTGGTTACACTCCAAACAACCACATTTTAATATGTATAGTGGTGACACTCAAACAACCACGTTTCCACATACATAGTGATGACACTCCAAACAACCACATTTTAACATTTATAGTGGTGACACTCCAAACAACCACATTTTAATATGTATAGTGGTGACACTCAAACAACCACATTTCCACATACATAGTGATGACACTCCAAACAACCACATTTTAACATTTATAGTGGTGACATTCCAAACAACCACATTTTAACATTTATAGTGGTGACACTCCAAACAACCACGTTTCCACATACATAGTGCAGACAATCAAACAACCACATTTTCAAGGGGTGACCCTCAAAACAACCATATTTCCACATTATAAATAGAGTAACGACATTCAAAACGACCATATTTCTACATTTAATTCAGGCTACATATCCTACTTTTCCCCTGTGTAATGTAATTTAGAAATTACCCACCCCCTGCATCTGTATGTGAATCATATTATATTTGTTTATTTTTCAATAATCGCAACAGTTTTGAAATGGTGTCTAATGGAGGAATCTATATAGTGTCCGTTGATTAACTGATTGTGGTGCAACCTTTGCTGGCTCGCGGGCCAATCGGCACTATTGCAGAAAACCTAGCGTACCACAGGAAAAACAATAAGGTTCGGAGTTTGAATCTTGTTTGGGGGTACTGTGGATGGTTTTTTCCCTAAATGGTTTTCAACTCTTCCTCTACTCAAATGTGGAAACACTTCCTATAAATTCAACCGTCCTTATCTCCAGCACATTAGAGTAATTAGTTCATGTGCATACACCCCAAACAGGTAGTAAGACACAATGACGAAAAAAAAAGTTTAGTGAAAATATTGGTGCGATCTTTATGTATCGTATCGAGTGTGACGGACATGTTTGTTATACTAGTGATAGCTCTATATCTGGGATGGATGTGTGAATGACCCTCTCCGTGTGTTCCAGAGATTGGCCCAGTGACCGTGACCACCGACCATGAGCTCTTCAGACAAAGTCTTCTTGATATCTACATCAATGGTGGGGGAGACTGCCCGGAGATGGCCGTTGGGGCCATCCAAACCGCTCTGGATGTGAGCCTACCAGGCTCTTTCATCTTCGTGTTCACGGACGCCAGGTCGAAGGACTACAAGCTTCTGAACGATGTTCTCTCATTGGTTCAGAGGAAGCAAAGCCAGGTTATTAATCATTGTCCCTACAGGTGCGTGACACAGGTGAAGCTACAAGCGCCTCACTTGTGCACTATGAATACAGGTACTTGACATGATTGCGAGGCTATATAAGTGCCTCACTTGTGCACTAAGAATACAGGTACTTGACACGATTGTGAGGCTATATAAGTGCCTCACTTGTGCACTATGAATACAGGTATTTGACATGATTGTGAGGCTATATAAGTGCCTCACTTGTGCACTATGAATACAGGTACTTGACACGATTGTGAGACTATATAAGTGCCTCACCTGTGCACTATGAATACAGGTACTTGACATGATTGTGAGGCTATATAAGTGCCTCACTTGTGCACTATGAATACAGGTACTTGACACGATTGTGAGGCTCTCACTTGTGCACTATGAATACAGGTACTTGACACGTGACAGGTGAGGACCTGTGCACTATGAATACAAGTACTTGACACGATTGTGAGGCTATATAAGTGCCTCACTTGTGCACTATGAATACGGTTACTTGACACGATTGTGAGGCTATATAAGTGCCTCACTTGTGCACTATGAATACAGGTACTTGACATGATTGTGAGGCTATTTAAGTGCCTCACTTGTGCACTATGAATACAGGTACTTGACATGATTGTGAGGCTATATAAGTGCCTCACTTGTGCACTATGAATGCAGGTACTTGACATGAGACATGATTGTGAGGCTCTCAGTTGTGCACTATGAATACAGGTACTTGACATGATTGTGAGGCTATATAAGTGCCTCACTTGTGCACTATGAATACAGGTATTTGACATGATTGTGAGGCTATATAAGTGCCTCACTTAGTGAACTCGGTGCTGAATGTATCTACTTAAAGAACACGTCAGCAAATGAACAAAGTTCTATACGGTTAATTGAAATCTAAGAATATCCCACCACTAAAAAGTATTAGTAAGATGTGTGACTGGGGTTGTAGGGGAGTTACAATATAGTTTATCCAATCTTTCCTTCAAGGTCACCCGCTGGCTGGGAGGGGATAGAAAGATAAAGGGGATGCTAAATAACCATCAAATAAACATTTATTAGGGTTGAAACATGCTAGTGATCCTGGTGGAGAGATAATATTCATAATTAATTAAAAATCATCAGTTTTATTGACTGGTTTGGTGAGTTATGGTGTGTGTAGGATCTATATATTCAATGTTGCTTGTAGGCTACTGCCCTGTTTGAGTATTTCCACATAACTTTTTGATATAGAGCTTTGCTAGCTCTTAATTTCTGCAAAGGGGGGGCAGAACAAACCCCTTTTAACTTTAAATTAGAAATTGGTTTGTACCACATGAATTCCATGGATAATATTATAGTGGAATTAATTATATGAGTCATATTAAAAAGGTTATCTTAATCATCTATTCCAGACCTGAACACATTTTTGGGATTAAGGGCCGCATTGAAAATTTAAATATAAGAATGGGCTGCTGAGTAAAATACAATTTTTTGGTAGTACACGATTTATTACTAAATATGATTTCATAAGAAATATGTAAAAACAAGACAATATATAAAAACAAGTGATTCTCTAAAAAATAACCAGAACTTATTGAGATGAATACAATTTTGTCATATGTTTCAACATTTATTTAATGTCAGGTAGTAAATTTAGTAGTTGAGTTTCTTAAATTTTTTTATAAATGTTCATCTGTGTGTTTGATATATTTTTGTAAATTCTTCTATCCTGATATTCTTAGCAATAACTTATTTTATGTAGATAAACAGCTATTGCTTGACGAACGCATAAAAATACATGACAGACCTTAGGCCGTAATTTGTCCAGGGTTGATCTATGCATTGTTCCAAATGTGGATTTTCAATTCTCCGAATGAAATATTTCACTGTTCCTTTTTTCCAATATTAAGGCGGGATGGTAGGAAACACAAGTTAATGAAAGATTTTTTTTTTCAGTTTTTATATAAAAAAAAATTTGACCAACATAAATAAAAGTTTTCCAGTAGAAACATAATATGGTTTAGTTTTCCCCTCATATGGCGACCACAACAGTTCTTAAATATCTGTAAAGATTGTCTTGTAATTTGATGAGAAAATTTTTTATCTCCACTTAAAAAGTTTCACATCAAATGCATCAAATGAATATATGCTCGTGACAAATATTCAAGAAATTTTGAAATTACCTTGTGAGGGAAATTAAACTGTATGGTTCTAATGGAGAAATATTTTAGTTAATTTTTCAAAAAAGAAAAAAAATTTCTATAAAAACTACAAAACTGCTGACCTTAAATTTCATATCCTTCCATTCCACCTTAGTAGTATTCCATTTGAGCTGTTCCTCTGCCTCCTTCTTAAACTGACAACGCTGGTGCGCTGACCAAGTGTGCATGACCTTTACCTTGTTCCAGATAGTGTTTGTGCTGACAGGTCACTGTAATGACCTCAAACACGAGGGGTACCTGGCGTACGAGAAGATTGCCGCCACAAGCTCCGGACAGGTGTTTCACATCAACAAGAAGAACGTGGAAGAGGTGACAGCAACAGTTATTATCTTTCTTGGGACGCTCCGAGAAGGAGCGATGTACAGCGACATAAAGTCGGGTCACCACGGGGAAAACCTTTTTATCTCATAGGAAGCATAGGATATAGTCTAGACCAGTGATTCTTAACCGGGGAGCCACGGAAGGTTTTTTTTGGGGGCCTCGAAAAAATAATTTAAAATGTTATTTGCTTATTACTGAAGTCAATTATCTTAAATTTTATGTTTTGGAAGAAAGAATTCGATGATTGTAAGCATGTAAGTACTGTAGACTCTCGATTTTCCGGGTTAATGGAGGTGAGGGGAAGGATGGATAATCCAAATCACGGATAATACATATAATCCTCATCTGCTTACCATCGCCATTCAAAATTTGCTGCCCTGTGTTTCTACTTATTTATGTGAAAATGGATTTTCCACAACGGTAAATATTAACACGAAGCAGTGAAATCTACTGTGAATCGACTCCTGGATGCGAATAGCATTAAGTAATACAATTGAAACCAGAATAGACCAATTAGTGGAAAGTGTTCAACAGCAGAGGTCCCACTAAATATATTTAGGAAAGTTAATGTCTGTTTTTTTATTTGTTTGGTATTATAATCAGTAAATAAAGCCACTATTTTAGAATACATCTTAGTGATTAATATGTTAGTAAAAACTAGGGGGCCCGTGAAAATATTTTAGGATATTTAGGGGGCCGTGAGTAATAAAAGGTTAAGAACCACTGCTCTGAACAACTTTATCACTATCTTTCAGTTATGGAGATGTTACTCAGCGGTGTCACTGGAATAAATTTGCCCCCTATAAGATTTATTTCTCTTCCCTTTGATATGCTCGAATATGAATCTTGAAGCTGGCCTTACATTAAAATATGTATTTTTAATTTTTTATCATTACAATAATGAACATGTAAAAATAGGTTTGGCAACTTATTTTATTGCAATTACTTGCTCACATTAGGCAGTAAAATTATTAATAAATAATGATAAGGTTTGGTAATTACTTATGAAATGAGGTGATATAATAACTTGGAAATATAGTGATAGAAGTAGTTTAATAACTGACAAAATATTATATATATAAAATATTTATATTAAAAAGCTAAGAGTTAAGAACAATAGGTGTGTTTGCATATTATAATAATTAAAAGTGTAAGAGTTCAAATAACTTATACAAAATATTATTTGAAACATTAAAATTGGTGAACATAATTACATGATTATAAGTTAAAAATAGGAATAGTTGCAAATCATTCTACTCATCAACTTTTAACATATTTTATACAATATTTGTATTCTTCAATGTTTAGTTATATAATACAAAAACATTTATTGTTTCATGCTCTTCCTTGTAAATAATAATATCAATATAAATGATTGAATACATATATTTTGTCAGTTATTGAATTAACTGTCATATTATTTTGTTCAATTAATCAAATCACATTATTTCATAAGTAATATCAAACCTTATCATTGTATATTAATACACAAAGTATTTTAGTAAAGACCAAAATAGACGGAGTGTGAAATGAAGAAGTAAGGAAAGAAGTTGGGGTGGGTGGGAAAGCTGACAGAGAATGGACAGGAATAAAGTGAGATGCTTTGGACATGTTGAGAGGATGGAAGATGAAAGACTACTAAAGAAAGAAACGGAAATGAGAATATGATTGGAAAGAGACTCGGGGGAAGACCCAGACTGAGATGGTTGGAGTTGATTAAGAACAGTGTGAGCTGAAGAATGGACAGGAACAGGATGGTGGAGGAGAGGTGGTGGAGATATACCATTCAAACCCAGACCTGGCAGAGGATGGATAAGGAGAAATGATGATGATGATAATTGATAACGTTACTGCCTAATGCAGGGCGAGTAATTGCCAATACAGTAAGCTGATCAATAAATACAATCTCATCTTTCTTATACTGATAAAATATTATCCCTCCTTTTTAAAACAAAATAAAAAACTATAAAAAAACAAATATGAAATGAACGTTTGATTTAAATGAAGTTTTAATAAGTATTGTTGTGGGTGGGGATAGAGTATGATATTTTCCTAAGTTTGATATTTTAACCAACAGCCAATCAGATGTCTATTGGCTTGGGTTCAATTAAAAATGTGTTGACAAGAACTCTTGGAATGTGCTGCTCACTGGAGGTTAGTGGTGGGGGAAGGGGCAACTAGCAAAAAAAAAGTAATTTACTGGGCAAAGGCCTAGACCCTCTTCTGCTCGAGGAGCCAAGTCTTTAAAAAAATCACCCCCTTATACAAATAAAGTTCCGTCGTTACTTATCTTAATTTTTCTATTACGTATTATACATTTCCCTCCTAGGCTGCCTGTTTGTTGTTTCTAAACCCAGACAGGGAATGAAGGTGGACCCTTACGATCAAACAAGCTTGACACCTTTGCACTATGGGTACGATTATCACAGTTTGACAAACACTACTATAGTGAGAATGTTATAACAAAAAAAAAATTACTCTTTAATTTTTCTGGCAACTTAAGATTGAATATGAACATAATCAAGATCAAAGTAAAAAAACTCACCAATTTGGGATTGTTAACCTCTTTGCTTAGCAGGTTTGTTAACATTCAGATTAAAGATTTGAGATTCCTAGGTAAAATGAAGACCCAGATTCGATAAAAAAGATGTTGGAGCTCTCTCGACAAGTTAGTGATAAGAAATATTTGAAAGTTATTTTGAAACTGTTTCAAACGAGTGTATGTGTTGACGGTGGAAGATCCTGAGATTCGTCCGACACTCGCTCAACTCCCGCCGAGTGAACCTTCTGTCGGTGACGGGCGCTGCCAACATGACAGGGGAACACGAGCTGAGCGTGGACGAGTCCTTGTCAGAATTCACCGTGTCCGTGTCTGGACACAGGCCCGTGGTCAACGTGACGGACCCCGCAGGTCTACCTGTCACGGGACCCCCGAAGCTGCACCCCTTGGTGAACCTAGAGAACGTCACAGTGGTGAACATCCAAGAGCCAGATCCTGGCTCGTGGAGGGTCAAGGTCACCAGTGACTCTGGTCACGTGATCCGCTCTACCGGCGTCAGCAACGTAGACTTTATCACCAAGTTTTCAACTCTGGTCACCAGCGATATGGATGAGGCATCACACAGGCCGCTCAAAGGTGAGTAGCTGACTAATTTATTTGATAATTAGGTTACAAAATTTAATTATTGTGGCCTTACACTGTTGCTCAGCTGGAAGCATATTTATCTATTGAACTAAGGGGATTGGGTTCGATTACCAGCATAGTCTACAAATTTATTTCTGATTAAAGTTGGGCTACCCTCCTCGATGGTCTTAGGCGACACTCTTGCAATGGAGTAGATTGGCGATGATGGGGAGACCAGAGTTTAAATCTTGGTTAGGTGTACTGAGGGGGGTTTTCCCTTAATGGTTTTCAACTATCTTTCTTTCTCCATGCAGATGTGGGCACAATTAATCTAAATCTAACCTTTCTCATCCCTTACATAGTAGCATAATTAGCAAATGTGTGGATAACCCAAACAGATCGTAAGATGTGATTTTTTTTTTAATTGGTGCTTTCCCTTTTAGAGGGTTGAATTGACTGCGTGGGGACTTGTTGTGTCTGCTCTAGAAACAAGTGTTTTGCGATTGTGACTTACAGGACAGAACACGTCGGTCCTGATCCAGCCAACGCAGGCCGGTGATCTTCACAACCTTACCCTACTCAGGTTGGTCAGCCTGGAGGGAGAAGTGTTGAAGGAGATCCCTCTCAGACCGGTGGCAGAGTCTCCCGGACTACACCGAGGGGAACCCTTCTTCCCTCCTTACGAGTTCTTTTACCTGGAGGTACTAATGTGCAATTGTTTTCTCACCGTACCTCTGTCAGAACACTTTCTCCGGGGTATTAACGGTGGACACAGAGCCAAGAATATCTAGGGGTGTGTCTTTTTAATCCTTAAATCACTCAAATACTAGAGCAGGGATGGCAAATTTGTGGCACGTGAACACAATTTGGGTAGCACTCCGACATGACAGAAATAAACATTAAATAAAACTTTTTACCAATGTCATGTAGGCTAATTTTTTTTTTTGAGTTAATAGTATTTCAACAGCCATGCTATTCATTGGCATGTCAAAATTAACTTTATGAAGTCAATGGTTAAAAATCGTCTTGGCTTGTACTTAAGGGGTCTTAGTAGGCAAGAAATTGTCGCTCAGACGTTCAGCCTTAACGTAATGTTTAGTTATACGATGTGTTATTTCAAAATATGCCTCACTCCAAAATAAAGTCGAAATATTCCAACAGGGCTCTCTTTCCTTACCAGCCTTATAGTTGGAGTTTTATTAACAGAAAAAAAAAGTGTGAATATGTGAAATTATCTCATTTTCAACTACCTTTTTATTCAAATTAGCGGAGCTATGAGACTAGGCTTGATGTAAAAGGGCTCTATATTCAGTCTCCTTCTAACAAATACAGTAATTTTTTGAGAAATAACAGCGAGCTTTCCTCTTCACCTTGAGATAAGTTTCATAATTTTCTTTCTTCTCTTTCTTATCGATATGGATATGACAAAGGGTATTTTTTGGTGAAGGGCGAAAGGGAGTAAAAGCTTATAGTAGAGAAGTAGTCCCAGAAAACAGCACAGACCACTGTATTTTAAGCCATGTGGCCTGACAGCGATTGATACAATCTTGCTGACTGAGGCAGCAGCCTTAAGTGCATCTTGTGTGCTTTTGAAGACAACACGCTATGAACCAAACATAAAAATATTGACAAGAATATTACAACATGTTTCAAAGTTATAAGGAAAAAATATCTAAGTTTTTTATTTTAACATATACCTATACAAATGTATTGTCCTTTTTTTTTAAAACCAAGGTGTTACTTTCAATGTTTCTATTTTAAATTACTGAAATTAATATTGTCTAAGACGTTCACTTTTACAAATTTGATAAATTTTCCTTTTTAAAATTTAGATAGAGCCTGATATTAAAATATTAACGATTTTTTTTTTAGCACTGTGTCTTACTACCAGTTCAAGCTATACAATTTAATTTGAGTTATTCATTAGATTTCATAATATTCAAACAGTTTTGATTTTTAAATATTCATTAAAAATGTAATAAAAATGTAATTAAGATGTGGCATACTAGACTAGTTCTAAATCCACCTAGTCCTTAAGTGGCACACTGGTCGGTTACTCAAGAATCGAGACTTCAAAGAATTACACATTTGTTATTTTAAATTTGGAAAAAATAAAAAAATAACATTTTGGATTAAAAAAAAATTTTAAGCAACTATCCAACATGTATGTAACACATACTTAATAATCAGACACCCCCTTCGGTGGCCACAAGGTCTAACGCGATATTTTCGCAGTGGACTCGGCTGCTGACGACGGGTAGATTGAGGTTCGAAACTCAGTCGGGTGTACCACTCTCCCTCCACACAAATGGGGGTACACTTCTTCTAAACATAGCCTTTCCTAAAACCACTAGCATAATTATTACATAATGGTAAGGGGTAGTAAGGCACCGTGCTAAAAAAATCGATATTTTGTTGTAATTTTTTTCCCTAAAAGTTGTCAAAAAGAGTTGTATTGTTGAAGTTTGATCATAGAATTATTGTGATGTTTCTATTGTTGACAGATCAATGGGTTCGATAAGGATGGTTTCCCCATCAAAAGGATATCTCCTACAGCGATCAGTGGCCAGGATCCAGGTAATGACTGTGCAACAACAGCATAACTCACATATAACATGTATGCTACACTTGGCTCTAGAGGCAGACAGACGGTGTCGTTAAAACAAATTTTTCTAGATCAGGGGCTCACGAAGCGTTGACATCCATTAAAACCACTTTTTCTGGATCAGGGGCTCACAAAGCGTTGACATACATTAAAACCAATTTTAATGGATCAGGGTCTCATGAAGCGTTGACATCTATTAAAACCACTTTTTATGGATCAGGAGCTCATGAAGCATTGACATCCATTAAAACCAATTTTTATGGATCAGGGGCTCATGAAGTGTTGACATCCATTAAAATTTCTCATTCAATATTTTGACACAATAGTTCCTCTTTCTGAGGTGTCGCGAGAAAGTAAAAACCACCCTCAGTAGCCCCATCCTCGTCACAATCACTGTTAAACAAACTACAAGAAACTAGCGCCATTGTCCTTGCACCCAGCAGTGCAAGACAGGCCTGTCTTTGAGCTACAGTCACTTAGATCCATAGTCACCCTCTCTAACTGATCTATTGCGGGATTGGTGGAAGGGGTGGAAATTAAATAACATTTGTATTTAATACTAAGCCTGTGTGAAGCTTCGAAATTTGGACATATTTATTTGCTAACATACAACGTAAAGTGGCTGCTTACCTTATTATATGTGGTAAGGGGTAGTGGGGCCAGTGGGTAGCATCACTGACTCAAGAGTTTTATGGAAAACGTGCTGGAAATATTTGTGGGGGGAAAAAAATTAACAAGATTGTATACTTGCTATTTTTTGAAAAACGACTTCATGTTATATTTGTATTTCCAGAAAAATAATGTATGACAATGTTTAAGCTTCATGAAAGAGTTTTTATCCAGTCCTTAATATGGTAATTAATTTGTTTGACAGAATAGACATATATGTATAAAGCAAGGACACCATAAAATTGAACACATTTATATTTATAGTAGGGGTAATTTATTATAATAAATAAATAAATATAAAACCAACTTCAGTGGTCGCATGATCTAATGCGTCACTATCACAATAGACTGGTCTATTGATGATGGCAAAACCAAGGGTTGGATCTCGATAAGGTGTCCTGGGTGTGATTTTTCTTAAATGGTTCCCACTCTCTCTATTTCCACACAAATGTGGGTACACTTCCTATAAATTCAACTTACCTCATCTCCAACTTATGAGTGTAATTATTACGTATGCGTATAACCTGAACAGGTAGTAATACGTGGTGACAGAAGAAAAATCAAGCTCACTATACCTTGTAATTAGAAATACCATTGAGTAATCCTAAACATTTAAAAATACAAATGCTGTCCACAACTTACGTTAAAATTAATTATGTTATTCTTGGGATAAGAGAACTTATAAAATAAACCCGTGCATCATGAAGATCAATTGTTTTACTACTAGTAAACACGGTGCTACCTCACATGGGCCTGACATATTACTCAGCGAACACGCATGTTTTGTTCTTCTTTTAGCTCTACCCATCGTAACGATGCGCCCTCGTACTTCTGGCTGGATCAACGAACCTGTGACCCTCCGTTGCCATGTGGAGTCCTTGGTACCCTTCAAGGTCATGTGGTTCAAGGGTGTGAACCCCATTAGCGGTTTCATCACGTATCAGTGAGTATTTTGCTAGTGCGTATGCTTTCTCTGGGACGAAAAACTAACTTCTCTAAAAAAACTACATCGACAGAAATTAATACTTTGTGGTCAATCTTGGACACCCTTGTTGCTGAATGCTTAGAGTCCAGGAGACCTGGGTTCCATCCCAAACTTGACTATGACGACGGCGGCGGTTCCCAGCCTGTTGCCAGTGATACAACCTTTTCGCGCCTTTGACCTAACCAACCTACGTCTTCTAGATCTTCATAAAAATATTAATAAACAAATACTATAAAGTGTAAATGATCTTCCTCCAAATTTTAATAAAGGCCTCATTGGAAAGAAAAAAAAATCCCTAAAAGAGCGAACAAAGACTCATAATAGTCTAATCTATGACATCACTTAAAATATGTGATAAATTGTTTATCATAAGCCTACTTATTATTATAAGAACAAATATTATTAATAAAACTTAGTGGTATGTCGCATACATGTATCACAGTTTGAAAACACTGGTCTATAGGGTTGTCCAACTAACTAGACTCAGGGTGGGCAGCACTCTAATTAATCGTCACCGCAGCTTTTTGACATACCGTACAATTAAAATAAATAATTAACTTTGTTCAAGAAGGGTTGTGTTGAGTGAGTGATTGTAATGCTGAGCTATCTTTATTTCACCAGGGCAGTTATGAATAACATATTGCTTATGCATGAACGTTACAAATTAGGGCTGTGGGAAGCTTCGGAACTTTGACTCGGCTTTGAAACAAATATCAGCTTCGACTTCGCTTCGAAAAAATTCTGGCTTTGACAACTACGAATCTTTGACAATAATGGTAAATTATTATCATTCTGAGCTGTTATGTAGAGTACAAATCAATATTCACATGAAAAAAAAAATCTGAAGTAATCAAATTGAATGTTGTGATAGTAACTTTATTTATCAGAATAGAACTAAATACTAGAAACAATTGTGCAATAAAACATTTTTAAGTTTTTTTAGTGCATAAAGTTATATAAATAAACAAAATATAATATTTTTTGAGCATAAAACAAATAAATAATATTTAAACTTTGATTCGACTTTGAGAATATTTCATACATTCAATTAAAGTTTGCTTCGAATTGAAAAAGTGGACTTCGCACACCCCTATTACAAATATATAACTTGAGTACATTTCCAAATAATTCTTATACTCCTATACATAATACTTAATACTTGGCACCACGTCATACTACCCATTCGGGTTATATATAACTCCTATACAGATATCATTATATTATACAAATTACTTTATTGTACCTACTTTATATGTGTACAACTTTCAATGGGTTTTTTTTTCTTCAGACAGACGTCCAAAGTTCTGTGGCACTTTAAGAATCCGACAGAAAACTTGGACGGGAACTACACTTGTTGGGCCAGGAACTTGGCTGGTATTGGCAGGAAGGTCACCTACCTTTATATCACAGGTCAGGTGAACAAATAACTCTACCTGTAAATTAGATCACAACACCCTCAAGTAGCAGACATTACCTCGGAGAGATTTTGAGGCAGCAAATAGATCTCACTTTGTATTATTCTGGTTCTGAAAAGATCATATCGGCACAGGCATCACAAACTAACTTGACTATAAAGAGAAAAACACAATGGCCAACCTTACGTCTATCATTTCATTACTAATGAAAGGGAAACACCCCCGATTTCACCATTTATAAATTAATTAATTAATAATAATTAATTAATTAATTAATTAATACTGGGAATTGAACCTGTGCCCCTTAGCTTAGCAAGCAGATGTGCTACCTGAGATAATGTGTCAGACAGAGCTGATATTACTGATCAGTTTGATAATAAATGAGAGGAGACAATTTAAAAATACATTATTATCCTTCCTTGCTTTGGTGGCTGCAGGGTCTAAGGTGTCGCCCAATAGACTTAACTGACAGGAAGGTAGAGAGTCTAAATATAGTCCGGTGTACTGAGAGTGTTTTTTCCTCAAATGGTTTTCCACTCTCCCTCACCATAAATATGGCTACTCTTCCTCTTAACTAAACCTTCCTCATCCCTAACACATTTGTTTAGTTATTACAAATGGGTATATTTCAAACAGCTGGTAAGAGACAGTGCTAAAAAGAAAAAGTTTGTTTTCATATTGTAAAAAAATAAATCAAGAAAAGGTAACTTTACATGATGTCATCATCATCATCATCATCATCATCATCACTGTTTCCAGCCTGTGGCCGGATCAGTCTAGTAAAATGCCTCCATCTTCCTCTGTCCCTCTACCATTATTCTCCTCTCACTCGTACACTTTCTGTTATCTGCTCCTTCCATTGCTTTTTTGGCTTTCTTTGCAGTCTTTTTCCTACATACTTCATTTCCATCATTTTATTTGGCATCCTCTCCTTTTCCATCCTCATTACATGCCCATACCATCTCAGCCTTGCTTCCTCTACTATCTCATGTACTCCAACATCCTCATTACATGACCATACCATCTCAGCCTTGCTTCCTCTACTATCTCATGTACTCCAAAATCCTCATTACATGTCCATACCATCTCAATCTTGCTTCCTCTATTATCTCATGTACTCCCTGTACCCCTACTCTTTCCAAGATAATTTCATTCTTAGTCCTGTTCCTCTTCATGTAATCTAGCACGCTACTCACAAACAATGCATTGTTAAATCTCCATGGCTAATCTACTAACCACCACAGGGTGGAATTGAAAGGGTGTATTTTGAATGAGATTGTTTAATATTGAGGTTGTTTTAGGTCCCCCTCCAAAGGTGGAGACATCCCCCCAGGTAATATCTGCACCCAACAAGAAGGCCTATCTCCACTGCTTCATACGCAGCACTTTGGAGCACAACGTCACCTGGGCACGAACCAAGACCATCCAACAGCACTCCTCCGGTAAGAAGAATCACTCGTGTGTATGGGAAATGTAAAGTAAAAAATAAATATCTAACTTAGCTCTTTTAGTGCCATGAGCCTATCAAATCAGCTTTCCAGAATTTGGACTAATTAAGACACTACTCAATAAATACGGTAAGAGCTTATTATTTAACAAGAACAAGAAGATTCCCCCTCTATTATAGAACAGTCTATGCTGATAAAACGATCGAACAATTTGAAAAACACTTCATACATTATTGATTTTTCTTGTATATCATCACAGAGATGATGAAGTAGCTATGGCATTCTTAGGTGAATTGGAGACTCAGATTCGAGATTTGGATTTGTAAAATAGTAAATCTAACCCAACTCTAATTGGTACATTTGTTATAGATTAAACATTTAAAATATAAATAAGGTGTAATTTTGTTAATATTTTAAAAACACATTACAAATAATAACAAAACCATAACAGATGATTTACAGTATTTGGATGAGGATGCAAGAATCGCTGTCTTTGAAAACGGAACTTTGGCAATTGACTTGGTAACGACTGAAGATGAGGGATGGTATGTCTGCATTGCAAAAAATAAAGGTCAGGCTTATTAAAGAACATATCAATACTTTTAGTTTTTAATTAGTTTTATTTTAGTAAGTATGATATTTGCTGCACTTAACTTCACGATAAATAATTTTAATCTCCTCTACTAATGATTAAAGCTCTAAAATTATTTTCAACATTATTTCATTTTTTACGGTCACCTCTCTGGTCTGGTGGTTAGAGTTCCTGGCTACAGGTCCCGGGTTCGATCCCCGGTGCTTACAGATTTTTCTGTGTAGCTGTGGGTCTGGAACGGGGTCAAACTCAGCCTCGCGAAGACATTTGAGGAGCTACTTGAATAAATAAGTAGCAGCTCTGGGCTAGAAAACTTAGATTAGTGGCCGAAGGGTTTGTTGTGCTGACCAAATGACACCCTCTATCCACAAATGTTGGCACCATCTTCGCCAACATGCTGTAACCACTCGGTCATTATGGTTCGATTGCGAGCTGACACAATGGAGTGTTTTATTTTATTTTTTTCATTTTTCATTTAAAAACCAATGTAAAATATGTTTTAAATTATAAATAGATGTACAAGAATGAAATGTCTTTATATTTTTAGTTTTTTAGGAAATATCTTACAGTAAATTTATAACATTTTAATAATTATTTTAAACTTCAACATAAAAAATATATTAGTTTCAACTTTGTTTGGAAAAAAATTACGGTTCTGACAATCACAAAGCTTCACCAAAAAAATTATTTACAGCTACAAAACTCACTCAATGTTTAAATACTGTCATTCTGAGCTGATACATCCACTAAAAACTGATTTTCATATGAACAAATCAGAAGTAATAGAATTGCATATTGTGATGATAGCTTGATTTACCAGCATAAAATGAAGTATTGCAAACAATGATCCAATAGAACATTTTCTAATTGATTTTAGTGTATAAAGTTATCAACAAAAATATTCAAACTTGGAGTTGGGTTTGCCTCGAACTGAAAACATATACTTCACACAACCCTAATACACTAGAGTCGAGATTATCTGGCCCTCCGTATTATCTGGCCTGGTTCTCGGTGTTTAAAAATGTGTTTTAAAATAAACAAACTGGTACATATCCACTAGTAATTAATAAAAAAAATTGATCACAAACATCTTACAACTGTTACATTGGAAACAACAAAGCTTAACTGATACACATGCAGTTGATATATAATACAGTACTATTGGTCGGTGTAGATAGCAGCACTGTTTTGATTTGGCTGGAAACAGAAGTTGTGTCAAGGAAGGTGTAGATAGCAGCACTATTTTGATGTGGCTGGAAACAGAAGCTGTGTCAAGACAGGTGTAGCTAGCAGCACTGTTTTGATATGGCTGGAAACAGAAGTTGTGTCAAGGAAGGTATAGATAGCAGCACTGTTTTGATTTGGCTGGAAACAGAAGCTGTGTCAAGGAAGGTGTAGATAGCAGCACTGTTTTGATATGGATGGAAACAGAAGTGGCGTTAAGGGAGATCTAACTACATGAGTTGTGTGCACACTCATAAAGGCGTGGCAGTTGGACAATGAAAGACACTGTGACATTTGTATTATTCGCATTACCCAGCTTTTTCGGTATCCGGCCCAGAATTCCGCCACTTTAGGCTGGATAATTGCGACTCTAGTGTATATATTTTTGATCCCCCTGCCGCCCCCACCCCTCCACCCCCAATGTAACTTTGTAATGTTATTCTAAACCTCTCTGGCTATTATTTGAACATAATCAGCTCCTCCAAAGACAGTAAAATGAACATCTTGTCCTCCTAGGGGGTCAAAACGATGGTCTGGTGTACCTGGCGGTACGGGAGGCTATCGAGGTGACTGTAGCTCTGGGGAAAGTTGACTTTCAGCGAGGTGACACGTTCACTCTCTCCTGCCACGCCAAGGGTACTCCGAAGCCAAATATCACATGGAAGAAGGACAGGAGAAAGATTCTGGTGAGAGGCTCTATCGGAGAGGTTTGTGTCGAGTCGAGTCGTGTAGTGCCGATATCTAACACATACTTAACTGAGCTTACATTCAAATTTGTCATTGAATTGAAACACTTTAACTCAAATGAAATATTTATGTCAATAAAATATTTCTTACTCGAAAATAATAATTACATGTTTAAAAATGTAAGCACTAAATATAATTGAGTTCTGCTCATTATAAATGATCTCACCAGTGCCTACTTTTCAGGATATGTTGGATGGAAGAGTGAGCCAAGTAGCCCGTGAGAACGGCTCCGACCTTGTGGTGGAGAAAGCTGGCATAGAGGACGAAGGAGTTTATCAGTGCGAGGCAGAGAATGACATGGACTTAGGTAAATAAACAAATAGTTACCAATGCAATGTATTCAATTTGTTGTATTAGTCATTTCTTGCAATTAATCCATCAGGTTTAGAAACATTTGAGACCAGAAAGTTGGGCATGGAACGAGAATGCAAGACCATTCTTAGGGGGTATGCAAACAGTATGGCTGCACAGGGCCCCTTGATTTAGAGGTGCCCTGCGCCTGCTTAACAGAGGTAAAAGAAAAGTTGGGTTTGGACATTTTTGCTTGTGCATTCGCTCCCTGTATACGCAAGCTGCCAGACAGTCGTGTTCACGTTTTGTTTGGTTTGCTGAACCTAAAACATTCATGGTTCCGGTTCCACGGTTGTCCATTGTTATTTACTTGTAGTAAACTTTAACGTGTGTTTGTGTTAGTGTTACAAGTGGCAGACGTGTTTTACATTTTATAAATTAAAGTTTCAAATTACCAATATGCCGAGTGATATCTCGCTGTGTTATATTGTCGAAACTGCCTGATGTTCCTCAGATGTGGGTGTGTCTGAGACGAGGTTCGTGGAGCCCCCCATGGTGACAGCGGAGGTCGGGAACAAGCTGGTGAAGGCCGGAGACACCATCACCTTGAAATGTCTCATCTCGGGGATACCTGAACCAGCGGTAACTTGGAGCAGGAGGGGGCAAGAGATATTGCCAGATTTCAGGTTTCAGGTACTCTGCCCTTAGTTGTGGTTTACTAGCACCAAGGACTTAATGACCCCCTCATGCGCTCTTTGAAGGAACTATTTGAGGATAATTCATGATACAGTCATTAATTGGGGTAAAGTGCTCGCCACAGGGTCCGATGTATATGGGTTAAAACCCTGCCTAGGTTGACGGATTTTTACTGAGCGATGAAAACTCGTAGCAAAACTTCCTTCGGAGGGAAAGTAAAGCCTTCGGTCCCATGTTGACTGGGATGTGTAAAAGACCCCTGGAAGGGATGTGAAAATACCTCTATGACAGAATTTGTAGGTTCTTTCTTGTTCGCTTGTAGAAACCCAATGTTGAAAGAAACAGAAACTACCGCACTTTCAGGACTTACATAGTACATAGGGTTCCTGCCAGATGGTGTGGGTAGCACTAATCAGCTAAAGGGCTGAGTGCATACCCAGCCCTGGATGGGTTGAAAAGCAAATCAGGACCAAACCTCAGGTTCATCACTCAAGAATTTAGAGTAACAAATTGATGCGTATATTTTACATAGCTGAAGAATGAATTTCTGAAAACTTATTTTAAAATAGTATATCTTTAAGGAAAATCCACTTTCAAGAGATTCAATAGAACAAAACATAGGTCGAAAGAAGCAATATAACTTCTTTGTCTGATAGCAGCAGAAGTGCGAAGTATAAACTTTGTTCCTCTTTTCACTGATGAAAATAAAGATTGTTTACATTTTAATACAGAAAACTCTGTAGTATAAAATAATTGTTTTAGCGCAACACACTCTTATAGAAAGTTTTGGTAGGTACTTAAATGCATGAGTACGCTTAAAGGTTCATTTAGTTGTTTTGTTCTTACTACCTGTTCAGACTATAAGCATATGTAGTGCTAATGTGTTAGGGATTAGGAAAGTTGAATTTAGAGGGAATGTATCCAGAGTTGCATGGAGGTGAAGTGGAAACCCATTTAGGAAAAACCACCCTCAGAATCCCTGTAATCGGCAGACCAGTCTTTTACAAAAGTGATGCCATAGACCATTCAACCACTGAAGTATGAGTTTGTATAGTTATTCTTAGCACCACATCATACTACCCATTCAGATTGTACACCTATTTACTAATGACTTTAATGTGTTTGGGATGAAAAAGGTTGAATTTAGAGGAAGTGTATATGCATTTGCATAGAGGGAGAGTGGAAAACCATTTAGAAAAATACATTATCAATACACTTGACCAGTATTGAACCCCGATCTCCCCGTCATTAGTTGTCTAGTCTATTGCGAGAGTGACGCCTTAGACCGTGTGGCCACTGAAATGTTTTTTTATTAATATATAGTTAAATGACACATTGATATGGAGGATTTCCCAGATAGCTCAGTCAGTAAGGCAGTTGGCGCGTAAGACTGGACAACTAGGGTTCAAATCCCTGTTGGGGTGTCTTTTTTTTCTAAATCCATCCATCGGAATGTCATATTAAAATACGTGTCTGTGTTTAAGTATCTGTAAGTTTGTGTCTTAGTTCCAGAATGACACCAGTCTGAAGATCGTGAATGTGGAGATGTCGGACGCCGGAGAGTACACGTGTATCGGGCAGAACAAGGTGGGGACCAGCCATGACTCGGTCTCGTTGGATGTGGGGATGTCCCCCAGGATAGTACAGGTTCCCATGGGTGAGTGGAGCACCCTCATCAAACTACTAAATCTATAAACTATTGCTTGCACAAATATCCATTATAATTTATTATCTTTATACTAAACAGGCAGAAGTACCCAGCGCTACCTCGGTAAATGCTTTTATTTGTTTCAAACACACGGAAAAAATCTCTTTATTTTATTTATCCTTTTTAATAAATTTTAAAATTCCGGTTTTGAGGTAGCCTTCTGCGTATAATAGATATCGCACAACACTCATGACAGACAAACTCTTAATTTTATTAATATAGATAGATATGTATAAAATAAACCTTGACTAAATATATACATATATTCCTTTAGAACTTAGACTGAGAATGTTTATATAAGCCGCACTTCTCTTAAAAAGTTGATAGCTCAAAATAATACAACTAATTAACTCAGAATATTTACAAATCATAATTATTTCTAAAGAATCAACAATGTTTAATCTAAAAGGAATTCCCAAGTGTTTTATTGACTGAAATGTTTCAGTATCTTGTAAGAAGTGAAATACATGATTTGAAGATTATTTTCTATTTTAATAATTTGGACAAAGATATTTGTATATTTGAAAAATGACAATCGTTTTTTGGAATCAAACCTGCGTCAAGATGTGATTTTTCAAAATTTACGGCTATGATACTTGATGCGGCTATGATCATAACCTAAAGATCATTTCGATCTCCCAAACTTTGCTATTCAAGTAAAGACAATTGTGTAAGCGTCAGCTTTTACAAATTGTTCAAAGAGATAAAAGTAGAAACACACAAAAGGAATTAAAAGAAAAAAGGAACTAAAAAAAACAACTATTACAATTTTTTTCAGTAGCAATATTGTAAAGTATGGGCAGTTCTTTCTTGGTTCGTTGTTAATTAATTCAAAAGTAATTTTCAAATAGTTGTTTTTTTTGTGAGTTCATGTCAATACAATAAATATTATTTTTAAAATCACATGTTACTTGATACAATTTTATGCAAACATAAAAGTATGTAACATATTGTCAACTGTAGCCTACATTATGTTTACTCTGTAAGATAACAAGCATTTTTACCTTGATATATTACATTATGACCCTACCTTATAACCATGGTGGAACCATTCAAGGTGAGTTCGCTACCTTCCAGGGTAAGCGAAAGACAAGGGCGTAGAAAGATAATTTTTCCACAAAGTGGAGGGGGGAGGGGCGATTCTAGAAATTTTTTCTACCCGTTTTACCCGTTAAAGAAGTGTCCATCAAATTCCAGGGGGGTACAGACCCCCCCAATCTCTCCCTTCCTACTCCCTTGGCCAAGGGTTCATGAGAAGTGATGTCTTGTTGTTTTCACAGACGTGGAGATCAAGTACAACAGTAACGGAAGTGTACCCTGCATGGCCTTAGGCCTCCCTGCCCCCGACATCTCGTGGCTCAAGGAAGATGGGAAGGTTCTTGAAGCTCCTCACTTTACACTCCTGGACAGCGGCAGTCTGCTGCTCACAGGTGATACAACCACTATTTGCCTCGTAGCAACTGTTTGGGGTAGTTGGCATGCACTCCATGAACCGACTGATTTGATCTGCACACGACTTACAAACTAATAGAGTTACGACCCACTCTGGTGGTTGTATGATCTAAGGTCTCAGCTGACGAAGATGGTGAGGTCACGGTTTGAATCCTGGTCAAATGAACTTATTTTTATTTTAAATAGTTTTCAACTCTTCCTTCATGCCAATGTGGGTATATATTCTCCAAACTCCTCCTTTGATATTAAGAATTTATTAATGTAAATTTGTGAATAACCCATATGGGTAGAAAGACTTGTTACACAAAATAATAACTATGAAAAAAAAGGTGTGTGCTAAGCTTCGAAAATTTCCAACTTGGCTCTGAAAAAAATATTATCAGTTTTAAGCTCGCTTCCAAAATATTCCGGCATCGATAACTACGAAGCCTCGCTAATAAAAATACTGTACTGACAGATAAAATACTTATTTGTGCTCAATTATCACCCTTCTGAAGTGTTTTGCACATTACAAATTAATGTTTGTATTAAAACAATCTGAAGTAATCGAATTCCATGTTGTGAATTGCATTATTCAGCTTAAAATTAAATATTTCAGACAAATTGTGAAAATAAAATAAAAAGCTATTTTAGTGTTGAAAATTATGTACATAATCGCAACATTCATTTTTTTTTTCAGAACAAAAAGTATTCAAACAATGATTTGACTTTAAAAATATTTAATTTAATTCATTCAAGTTTGCTTCAAATTTAAAAATTGGATTTTGCACACACCTAAAAACTAAATTACTTCTAGAAAAGACTCAATCAATTAATTCCATTAATTCAAAAAAAATTTGTCAACATCATATTTTTTCAGGAAAAAATTAAGTTTAAAATATGTCTTGTAGTAAAGAATCTCGAGTCGAAAACTGCCAAGGAAAATAAATATATTGTTTGGTAAAATAAACAAAAATAAATTTTTTTTCTCCTGAACTGTTGCAGATGCGAGAATAGATGACCAAGGGACTTACGTCTGCAAAGTGGAAAATAAATTTGGTACTGTTGAGTTAAAAGCAGACATCAAAATCACCGGATTTGGTGAGTTTAAGAGTATCACTATCATCGAAACGAGCTCAGCGCATGTTGCATGGAGTGTTAGGAATGTAAGACATTTTATATTATCCTTAGAGAACCTTGTATGTATAAGAAGTTTTTCCATGGTTTTCTAGAATATTTTAGTTGTGACTAAACATGATGAAATATCTGTCAAATATTTTCAAATGAACTACACTTAATGGGGCCGCGTAAGTAGCCAATATATTGCCAATCAAAGGTTGCATTTAGGTCAAATATTGATACAACCTTCAACAGCACACAAGTTTGGTGCTTACTGAAATGAACATAAAGCTATGTTCTATTATCTATACATATATAGACCTGTAAACATTTCTGTTGGTCACTAAGAGCTAAATGCCAGGGAGAATCA
The DNA here is from genome assembly GCA_902155825.1 of Timema genevievae. Taxonomy (NCBI): domain Eukaryota; kingdom Metazoa; phylum Arthropoda; class Insecta; order Phasmatodea; family Timematidae; genus Timema; species Timema genevievae. Next base: position 93,864 of record CABFWO010001915.1, read on the forward strand.
AGATAACTGGTATAGGAGCGTAGAATGGATCATTGGGAATAATTTAATACACATCGTATTGCCATTTGTATTTTCCTCCTCCCCTGTTTGTTCTCCTACTGCTGAACAACTCAACTCAGAAACGTTATAGAGCCATTTAGTGTCTGGGCATTTAGAAATTTCTGATCGACTATTCTAGCACCTTAATGGTGGCATGCACACTTTCAGGAAATTATGTTAAAGAAAATGTATCACCTGCAGCAATGATTGAGTGGTCTAAGATGCATTGCACTAGTTTGTCATGGACAAGGAGGTCACACTTTAGTTCATGACTGTACATGCCTAGTGCTTGCTAAACCATGCCACACATATAACCTACTCTCATCTTGTTAGCTGCCCCAGTCTTGGACGACTCGTCACTGGGGACGGAGCTGACCCTTGTCCACGGGCAGTCAGCAGTGTTGCCATGTCGGGTGCTGGTCGGGGATCCGGCCCCATCAGTCTCATGGTACAAGGACGGGGAAATGTTGAGCAAGGAGGAGATCCAGTGGCCGGGAGTGGTCGTGATGGAGGACGGTTCCCTCCTCGTCAACTATGCCACCGGCGAGTTGGAGGGAGAATATTCCTGCATGGCTGCCAACGTGGCAGGCAACGCGAGCAAGACCACACGCCTCATCGTGATAGGTGCGTTTGGACAGACAATTCACATTACTGTGGTGGTACAGAGTCCTGCCATGGCCTCTGGTCTTAGTAAGATAATCATGAGGCATTCATGTTGGAATCGAAGGAAGGATATGAGGCACCCAAGGTCGACCTCTTAAAGCAGGTTTCACTTGTTAGTTTTAGTATTTTTGTTATAGTCGAAGAGTTACTAAAAAATAACTCTAAATTCATCCATGCCGAGGATATATTTTGTCAATTTTGACAAGTGATGTGAATTACAGTTCAATTTTCATAGGAAAGGAAGAGCCTTTTATAAAATACAAACATATTTACTCACAATCAACAATGATAGCATTTAAATATATTATGGGTGTTATTTTATAGTTATTAATAATATGTATAAAAAGTGACAGCCTCAGATCACATGACTTGGCGTGTGTATGAATACCTAGAAACAGATCTAGTAGTGTTTCCAGCTGCCAGATATGAGTATCTCTATGAAAATTGGAATGTAACTTTAATTGTAAACCTTACAGAAAAGGTTAAAAGTAAGCGTGAACCAACTGTAATCTACTCTAACATTTCCATTGTTTGGAAAGAAAAAAAACAAACCCACCCAAATAATCCTTGCAACCTTCTAGATACTTTTTGATCTCCATGCAAGCGGTGTTCTAAATTCCAGAGCCCCCCAGTTTTCTGGTCGGCAACCGTTCGGAGAGTCCTGTGTACAAAGTGATGGATGGGGATAGTGTGGTGATTCCTTGTGACGTACAGGGTGAGCCAAAACCTATGATCAACTGGCAGAAGGACAGAATGCCACTGCTACCTAGCAGCAATGTGTGAGTCTGATGGAAATAATATTTTAAAGATCCCTACGACATTATCCTTGGTCAAGTGAATGTTATTATAATATAGCCTAAAAGTATGCTGTTTGTCTGTTTCCTAGATATATAAATTATTAATTAATTAGCACTGTGTCTTACTATCCGTACGTGTTATACGCCAATGAATTTATAAGAGCGAGCGAGAAAGAACCTATTAATTTTGCCAGGAGAGGTATTTTCACATACCTTCCAGGGTTATTTTACTCGCCACAATTGACATGGGGCCGACGGTTTTACTTCCCCTCCAAAGGAAGATATGCTACGAATTTTTTTCGCTCAGTTAAAAATTCGTTGACCTCGGCTGGGTTTGAACCCACGAGCATCGGATCCTGAGGCGAGCACTTTATCCCAAGACCACTGAGGTCGACCCTAGCTACAAAGATCTTGCAGATAACGTTCGAACCTAGATGTACACTATGGATTAAATGGCCAAGCTATTCTGCTTCGGTGGCCACATAGTCTAAGGCGTCAATATTTCAATAGACTAGACTGTTGAGGGTGATTTTCCCCGAATGGTTTTCCACTCTCCCTCCATGTAAATGCGGGTACACTTCCTCCAAACTCTATTTTTCTCATCCCTAACTCTTTAGTATAATTAGTACATATGTGTATAACTTTAATAGGCAGTAAGACGTGGTTCTAAAAAAAATATGTATGTTAAGAACGGTTATAGCCACAGCTAAACATATATTTTAAATTGAAAAATGACACATGAACACAGGAATCAAACCCGGGACTTTTGGCTTAGAATGCTAATGTTCTTACCACTGAGCTATCTAACATTTGTCCTGTGTCCAGGGTCATTCTCTACTCATATCTTAAGGCAGAGTCTGTAATGGCCATGCTGAAATCATCAGCTACATGTAAGCGATCAATTAATATCAGATAACGCAGACATCTTAGACTTGAGAGGTCTTTATGCTGGATATCTCAGTGATAAGATAATCGGCATACTAAGCCAAGGGTCTTGTGTTCGATTCCCTTGTTCACGTGTCATTTCTCAATTCTAATAATACACAAACGTGCGTTGTTCCCTAGTTTCAAAGATCCCGCAGACAACAGTCTGGTGATCAGGAATGCCAGCGAAGGAGACACAGGAAGTTACGTCTGCACTGCGGTCAACTCTGCGGGGACTGAGAACAAGGCAGCGGCGCTCTTCGTGCGAGGTGATACTTCTCATTCCTCTCTCTCAATAACCTGGTTACCCACTTCGTGATGGCTTAGACCATTCGGCCACTGAAGTGGGTAATTTCATAGTTTTCTAGATCCATCACCTTATACTGTAGTACAACACTATTCTACTTTACGTTGATATCCTTCTTTATAAATGGATAGTAATGAAGAAGGATATCAATGTAGAGTAGAATAGAATGACCCTTATTACAGTCAAGGTGGTGGATCTAGAAAAACTATGGAAATAAATAAAGAGATAAATTACCCGCGCGTCAATCGCCGAATGGTCTAAGGCTTAACTCTCGTGTAAGACTGGCCTGCTGAAGATGAGGGTCTCGAGGTTCGAATCTCAGTCTGGTGCACTGAGTGGGTTTTTTTTTTCATAAATTGATTTCCACGCAAATTATGGTACATTTCCTCTAAATTAAACCTTCCACTTCCCTAACTCACTAGCGTAATGAGTACATATGCGTATCGCCCGAACGGGTAGTAAGACGTGGCGGTAAAAAAACTTGATTAGCATTTGCTATAATGATGATTGGTGGTCTACATCAGTACAGCCGGCTGAGTTTAAACCAGAGACTCTAGCCACAAGACTTATCTGACCCCCATCGGGATATGGTATTTATGGTAGCATCTGATGCGTGTGTTTCTAGTTCCTCCAAGGATCGAACCAGGTCCAGCGACCTTGACTGCACTTGAGGGCGAGATTGTGACCTTGTACTGTGAAGTGAAGGCAGTACCTCCTGCCGAGGTGTCCTGGTTCAAGAACGACGAGCCTGTGTCATCCCCTCGACACGAGGTCTCCATGATGGACAACAGAGCTAGGCTCAGGTCAGTGGCAACCTAGCTGGGCACAGAAGGGTCCTTGTTTGAACCCCAGAGACCCACATCGGTGGTCACGCAGTCTTAGAATTAAACCTCGCAATAGACTGGATTGGTAGTGACGAGAAGGTCAAGGTTCAAATCTCAGTCGGGTTCACTGTGAAGGTTGTTTTTCATATGTGATTTTTTTATCTCTGTGGTTTTCTGATCCTCTTTCCAGGCTAATATGTTTTCCTTCCTCTAACTTATCCTCCTCCTATTCTCTATCCCTAAATATACATAATTAATAATATTGGGTTCAAAGATAAAGGGGAAGAAGGGAAGGATGAAAAACCAGCTTTGATTTAGCCATTTTGGAATTGATTTCCACACACACACAAAAAGAATTAAACATAAACTAATCTTTACCAATTGTTGTAATTGTTCCAGTAATTGTACATGTGTATTACTTCATAAGTTATCGATGCATTTATCAAAATATGTTCACTCATCTATGAATCAACAAATAAATAATCTCATTGTGGTTTGTACTTTTTATTGACCTGAGGTAAAACTTTATATTTGTCTAAAAAAAATCTTAAACGGTTTACAGATTTGTGGCCAACTTCTCGGATAATGGCCGCTACAAGTGTATGGCTGCGAACGAAGTTGGTTCCGACTTCAGAGAAGTATTTCTTTCTGTCATTGGTAAGATTGGTTTTAGTTCCTCGACGATGAATTGAAATAGACATAAGCTCAGCCTGTATACATTTATTCAAATTATTATTATTACTATTAGTACCGCGTCTTACTACCCGTTCGGGTTATATACACTTAAGCTAATGTGTAATGGTAGGGTGATTGTGAGATGAAATGGAGGACCTACAGTTTAACGTGGGATCCGAACCACGGTGGAAATCCGAACCACGGTGGAGGCCTGGCATTCCTCACATTCACAAGTTGTGATTAATACACGTCTTGTTAGAGGTGAAGGAAGGGTTTGTCAATCAGATAAATCAGTGCCGGACCCCCAGCACAGAAATCTGACACCTTACCCCTAGACCGCCAGGTCACCTTCAAATTATTAAGTAGGGTTGTTGATGATATTTATTTAATATTTCCCCTGCAGTATCACCCAGTATCTACCCGCCTGACGACGAGTTTGTGAAAGCCAATGTAAGCCAGGAGTTGATGCTCAACTGTCATGTGTCTGGATACCCATTTCCCAAGGTCAAATGGGAGAAGAATGGAGTTCCTGTCCGCAATGATTCCAACTTAAGGTAATATCAAGTGATCTCTCTAGAGTCGGTCACAACTATATATTTATGGATACTGTGTTGGATAGGTACTATTGGTAATGATTACAAAACTAGCTTCAGTTGGGCCAGCAAAATTCCGTATCAAAGATATATTTTAAGTGGTTTCTTTTTGGTTGAAATAATAAGTGGCATAAATATAAATTTTTACATTTTAATTATTTTATCGAAATGCATAAACAAACATTAATACACCTTTGGCAAATTTGTATATTTAAGTAAGTGTTTAATACATATTCAAATGAATATTCAAAAACAATAATGCTGGACCAAACCAAAGACTACTCTACAGGAAATTTAAGAAAGATTTTTCTAGATATTTCTTTACTAAAGATTTGTTTTCAAAAATAGTTTTACAGTATTCTCTGTGGTTTTTTATATAAAGACATAGGTAAAAAAGATCACATATTTTTAGTACATCTTATTACTCATTCGGGTTTCACGCATATGAACTAATTATGCTAATATGTTCGGGATAAGAAAGGTTGAATTTACAGACAGTGTTTGTACCTGCATTTGCGAGGTGACAGATTGGAAAACCATTTAGGCCAACACTCGACTAGGATCTGGCCCCTTTTCTCCTCGTTATCAACAGTCTATTCTGTTGACCACACAAGCGGATCGTTTGGTTCTAACGGGAACTGAACCAAACACCAAATGAAAGTGTTTCTTGGTTTGTCGCAGCATCACAGAGGAATCCATCTTGACCATTAAAGCTGTTCAGCCTGAGTCTGCAGGTGTGTACATCTGTGACGTCGAGAACAAGGCCGGTATCACGCAGAAGTCATTCTACATCATTGTTCACAGTGAGTTTATTACTAACCTTATCCATGGTCGTGATTGTCTCTGCATTGAGCGATAAACCAATCTACGACCACATCTGGATTTAAATGTGCCGTATTTCCTTAAGTTTCTAGACATGAATGTAAATAAAAGATAGAAAGTTGTTGTTAGTATGGTAAAAAAAAAATTGGAGGCTTTGAAATGGATCGACTGTGGAGAAAATTGGAAAAAAAAAATAATTGTGATTGAGTATGGCGTTGGTGAAGTAACTGTTGGTTATTGGAGAGGAAAAATAAACTGGAGATAGATAAATGGTGATCGCAGAAAGCTTCGCATTCCAGGGTTAGGAGATGGGAATATTAAGAAAAAAAGCTAGATTCGAAAATGTTAGTAAAGCATTTTTAATATGTTGCGTTTTATCTGAGGTCACCTCGGTCTCACTAAACTCGGATAGTATTTAATATTTATTATGTTAGAGCTACAAGAATATTGAGGTCTGGTGAAAAACAGATATTGAGTTCCCTACCATTATTTTTCTAGCTCCTCCAAGGATCCGTGAGGATCTTCCTTCCTATGTCCAGGTGATGGAAGGAGAGGACTACGCCCTGCCTTGTTTGGCGGAGGGGATCCCCGAGCCTATCATCAGCTGGAAGAAAGAAGACCAGGCTCTTGTGGGTGAACACCAAGGTATGAAAACACAACATCAAAATAATAAAATAGCAAAAGCTACTATTTATGCTTTTTAGTGAGGAATTCTCCATCCAGATATCATATTCTGAAAAATTGAAAAATGACACCTGGACACGGGAATCTAACCCGGGACCTTTGGCTTAGTACGCCAATGCTCTAACGACTGAGCTATTCAGGAAGGTGGCTGCGTTATCTGATAGCTCGTGATCTTAATAAAATCACACATTTGTAGCCGACGATTTCCGCACGTCCATCATAGACTCTGCCTTAAAATATGAGTTAAGAATGACCCTGGGCACGGGACGACTCCTAGATAGCTCAGTGGTTGGAGCATTGGGCTTACTAAGCCAAAGGTCCCGTGGGTTTGATTACCCTGTCCAGGTGTCATTTTTTAATTTTCAGAATACAACATCAAAATATACGACTTTATACCTACGAACGTTGGTTTGATATTGATGAATATAATATATATTATAGTAATAAAAAAATGATTAGAACAATATTACAACATACACAATAGATTTCACGCAAAGTTTATTCTTTGTTGTTATTATCTATTTTTAAATTTGTCATAACAGGAGATAGCACCTTCTTGTCGTTTTAAAGCTTAAGAGTTTTCTCATAAATATGACACACTCTGTAGCGTCCATACAAAATTTCAGCTTTCTAGGATATCGGGAAGTGCTAAAAAGAGTCCTGGAAGGACAGATAAACAATACATGAATTATATATATGTAGATAATGGTTAATAAACAAAGAAAATAATAAAACGATGAAAAAGACCCCAAAAGACCCCTCCTCGGTACGGCCCCGGCGCTAGAAACTCAGGTGTGTTTGTTAGTGTAGACAGATATTGACTAGATCAAGCTGACATCAATACTTCCTGTGTGTCTGAATGATGTTACTTTGTTTTCCAGACGACCTTGCTGTATTGGGGGACGGAACATTGATAATAACATCGGCCACCGTCAACACCACCGCCATCTACACATGTGTGGCGGAGAACATTGACGGCTTAGATCAGAAACACTATGTCGTGGAAGTGATGAGTGAGTTATTTAGTAATGATTTAGAACAAGGGTCAGCAGCAGATCGATCGCACGGCAATTTTTAGTCGATAATGTGAGAAAAATTCATTGGCATAGAAAGTCGATCTTTTAGTCATATAAACTTGCTTATATATGTATCAAGTACTTTCAAATAATATTTTACTGTTGCCAAAATAACTTTGCTTGGTCTATTAAAAAAAGGTATGGTCTACTAATGTTTACATTATTCACTTGTTCACAGTTCCGCCCTCTATGACAGAAATGGAAGCGACCAAACTGGAGGTTGTGGAGGGAGATCCTGTCATTTTCAGTTGTCCAGCCATAGACGCGGTACCTGCTCCAAAATTTACATGGCTCAAGGTAATATATTGGGAATACTCCCCCCTGCCTTATGCCCTTACCATCCTCCCCCCTAAAGCACAGATCTCCTGGGTCGGTATCAAGCACGCTCATCCAATTATCAACTGGGTCATTGTTAACATTCATATTGGAGTGTAAAACATGACCAACCAATGAACATCTCAGTCAAGCAACTATGAGAGATCTTATAACTGGTGTTAGTCATTGTATGAGGGTAAGTGGCTTTGAGAATAGGGGTTAATGTTTGTGTGGATAGCAGTCTAACTGCAGAATTTTATGTGAATCCAACTATTCAAGACCTGCTTCGGTGGCCGCGTGGTCTGACGCGCTATTCTCGCAGTAGAATAGACTGCCGATGATGGGGCGATGGGTTTCCACTCACTCTCCACGAAAATGCAGGTACACTTCCTATAAATATAACCTTCCTCATCCTTAAAACCATTAGAGTAATTAGTACACAAGAGTATAACCCGAACGGGTATTAAGACGCACTTCTAAACAACAAAAACCATTCCAACTCTAGAATATTCAGTAGATCTCAGGCTCCTCAGCGCTACCATTGGCTACAAAAGTGAGATTGTCGTAGAGTCGGTTGATCAAGATCATTAACATAAAATATGTGCAGGGCTAAACCCCCAGATAACATCTAAATTAGGCAGGTGATACAGCTCAAACTAGAGGTCACATTGTGGTGTGGTTGAATGTACTCTACTTTAGAAAATAGGGGAATTGAGTCCAGTGATACCATTTTACCATATTTCAAAAAATAAAAAAATTGAAAAATTAATTATTTAAAAATGATTATCATTGTATTTAGCATTGCGTCTCACTACTCATTCAAGCTATACACTCATGTACTGTACCAATTAGATCAATATCTTAGGGATGAAAAAGGTTGAATTTAGAGTAAGTGCACCCACATTTGTAAAACCTACCAGGATTCTAACCTCGATCTCCTTGGCATTAGCAGAACATTTTAAAATGATAGTGATTCCTTAGACCATTTGGCCACTGTAGCAGGTGTTTACTCGTTTGCGCATAATCTTTTATCTAATTTCTCAGTTAATAAGCCGGGAGACAGAATAGAAGATTAGGACTAGTCAATTCAGATTTTGGACCTTTAATGCACAAGGCATGTATAAATTAAAGTTGTTTTAGTAATTGTAATTACAGGAAAGGTGGATTGAAACGTTTAAAAAGAATGTTCTTTCAAAGATAATAAAATTGCCTCATAAAGGGAAAAGAAGTTTTCCTTAAAGAGTTATTTTAGTAAGTGATAGTAGCACTTGTTCATTACATATATATATATATATATATATATATATATATATATATATANTATATATATATATATATATATATTTATATTTAGGGCTGTAAAAAGCTTCAAAACTTTGACTTGGCTTAAAACAAATACCAGCTTCGGCTTTGTTCGAAAAAAATTTGGCTTTGACAATTACAAAGTTTCACCAATAAAAATATTTACAGCTAAGATATTCAATCTATGATCAATCATAACTAGTTTGATCTAGCTGCTATATATATGTCTTACAAATGAATTCACATGAAAATATCTGAAGTAATTGAATTGTAAGCTGCGATAATAATTTGATATATCAGAATAAAACAAAATATTACAAACAATTGTCCATTAAAACATTTTCCGAGTAATTTTAGTGCATAAAGTTATACGAATAATCACAATATACAATATTTTTTCAAGCATAAAACAAATAATATTCAAACTTTGATTCAGCTTTGAAAATACTTCACATGTTTGATTAGAGTTTGTTTCAAATTTAAAAATTGGACTCTGCACACCCTTAATATATTTAAATATTTGTGTTACTAACAGGAGGGTGGCCCCTTAAACTACCAGACGAACAGGCGGTCTGATGAGGCCCACTTTATCCTGAAGGACTCAGGACGGACCCTTAAGATTGAGGAAGCGAGCTCCGTGGACGCTGGCAACTACTCTTGCGTGGCGAGCAACCAGGCTGGCCAAACTGAGGCCAGCTTCCTGCTGGACGTGTTGCTACTGCCGTTCTTTGAAGAGTTCCGCTACCAACAGCAGATCAGCGTGGTGGAGGGACGGAGTCTCAGACTTGACTGTTCCGCCACAGGCAATCCTACACCAAGGGTATCTACTTTACCTAACCTTCAGGGGTTGCATACAGTGATATTATCAAACAATAGTTTGGTTAGGTCACTTCGGTGGCCGCATGGTCTAAGGCATCACTCTCGCAATAGACTGGACTGCCATTGGTGGGGAGATCAAGGTTCGATCCTAGTTGGGTGTAGTGAGGGTGGTTTTCTCCATACATATGTGGGTACACTTCCTCAAAATTGAACCTTCCTCATCTCTAAAACTTTAAATAGCTATTACATAAGCATATAACCCAAACGGGTAGTAAGACGAGATGCGATGCTAAACAAATGTTTTGCTAGGTATATCTTAGGCCAGGAGTCGGCGACCGGTCAATCTCGCAGTAATTTTTAGTCGCCCGCGTAAGAAAATGATATCGTCACGAAAAGGCAAGCTCACCTTGCATTATTCCGCTATGGTATCGATTATAAGATAGGACCATAGTGTAATCCGTCAAGGTAAGACTGCTTATCTTTCAGGTTAAACAGAGTGTACATTTTATTTATTTGATGTTTTTCTATCAAAGAAAGGACATAAGTATTGGAGGAAATGTCGAATTTAAGGAATAAATACAAGATGAGAATTAAAAGTAAAATGAAGAAACGTAGGGTGATCACTGGACCTTCGATAAATGTAAAAGTCGATCGGGGCATCTAAAAGGTTGCCAACCCTTGTCTTAGGTTATATCAGACCTATAAATATCTCTACACATATTGATCATATACTTCAAGGTCATATGCAAGAACGCCACTAAGTGGATGCATAATGTGATTGGACCCTTAGTGGTGTTGATTTACTTGCGTCATCATAGGCTAGAAGATAGACTCTGAGCGTGCTTGGAACTACACTAACCGTCCACTAAGCGCACACTCACACTTAGTGGCGTTCTTGCATACGGCCCTAGGTCACATTTAATCAATAAAGGGTACCTAATCCATAAACTTTACTTTTTAGAACACGTAACATCAAGTAGACATTTAGCCTGACCCTTCCGCCCTCCCCCCCACCCTCACCCCCTCTTTCCAACCTGAGCTACGTAACTTTTCACACCAAGGGTGATTGTCATTATTTCATCATTAATATTGAGAAACCGAAAGTGAGTGCTTAACTTGCATTTTCATCTCCGTATATATTCGGAAGTTGTCTATAAGTATGTTTACTAGTGGTGAAAACATGAACAATGATAGTCTTTTTTTCAACATTAAAATTCAAGTATTAGATCTGTGTTATGTAGCATTGTAATGTACCCCTCCTACCCCTCATGTATCACCATGTAGACATTATAGTTCCCCCCTACCCCCGCTAAACAGGATCTTATGGTTTATGGATGACCCCTAATCATTGAGGAATTATTCTTAGGACATTGTTCAACCCTGAAAATTATTGTAGATTTGGTTTATGTAGGTACCTAACAGTGAACTAGGAAAAATCAAAAAATATTTTTAAAAACAAGGTATGTTTTGTATCTATTATCGTATAAGTTTTAATCTTAAACCTGAAGATTGAATTTACGCACAAATGCCAAATTTTGGACTTTGAATATGGATATTGGAAACCATGGTAAACATAGGTAGTGCACTTTACTTTAATACATTAATTTTTAAGTTTCAATAGAAAAGAGAAATAGTAACTAAATGTTAAGATTGTTTGTTATAATACATTCATTATAGCTTTTATAATCCAGTCCTGTGGCTTAGTGGTCAGTGCACCTGGCTTCGAGTCTAGGAGTCTCGGGCTTAGTTCCCGGCTGGTACCTTTGGTATTTTTCTCTTAAGAGTTATTAAGATAACAGTCACCAGGGGTTGGTAAATTAGGCTTAAGTCAGGTCTAAGAACCCCACCGGCCCACACCTCCATATTCACTACCATCACATCATCTCATTACGGGTACGTTTAGACAACCTCCATCGATGTATTCTAGGTAATGAACGCTCTTTGCCACCAGAGCATTGAATAGGTTACGTACAGGCAACCAAACTGAATGTCATGTCCCTCCCGGTCAGTAATGCCACACACTAAAAAAAATTAGAATTCATACATTCAGCCAAGTGATAAATTAATGACCTGGGGACTATTTATTGTATTTGTCCTATAGTTAATATGTTGGGACAAACCCTCAATAAGTAATCATCATCATCATCATCATCATGAACTGTTTCTAGCCTGTGGCTGGGTCTGTTAGGTAAAATGCCTCCATCTCCCTCTGTCCTCCCACCATTTTTCCTCCTGCACTCTCCTCCCCTAACTTGCACACTTGCTATCTGTTCCTTCCGTCTCTTCCTTGGTCTCCCTTGTGGTCTCTTCCCTACATACTTCATATCCATTAATCTTCTTGGAATCCTCTTTCCTTCCATCCTCATTACATGTTCATACCATCTCATCCTTGCTTCAACTATCTCATGTACCCCCTGTAACACAACCCCCAATAAGTAGTAGAGGATCTAAAAAACTAGCTTCAAACTTGACTTTGATATTTTTTCAAATCTTTAAACCCTGGATGTCATTAAAGATGCAAGGGTTTTACTATTTTGATGTTCTGTCACTATTAAAAACCTTAATTTGGGTGGTAACTGAATTATTTTTATATGTAAACAGGTTAATTAAATGCAAATGAATGGGGAACATTTAAAAATTTGTCTTAATAAACAAAATTAATAGTTTCTGTGAATTCTTTTGAATGTGTGATGTGTATTTAATTGATTGTGTCTAGTCTCACTACCCATTAATGGCTGAAGGGTTTGTTGTGCTGAGCACATGACACCCTCAATCCGCAGAAGTTGACACTATATTTGTCAAAAGATGGTGCCCGCTTGATTGGTACAGCTTGAACGCAGGCTAACGCCATGGAGTTTTTTTTTAGTCCTGCTACCCAGATACTATATCTGTGCACGTTTAATTTCCCTGATTAAAAATATATAATTTCCGATGCTGCCAGTTGTCTTGGAGGAAGAACAGAGTCCCTGTGACTGTACACACCTCCCCTGGCGTGGTCCTCTCTGCCAACTCCCAGACCCTCTCCATTCCTCGGGTCCGACCGCATGACTCCGGTATCTACCACTGCGCAGCAGACAGCAAGGTTGGTCGTATCGAGCGCGACTACCACGTCAAGGTGTTTGGTGAGTTATTGTACAGGTCTACAGTTGGTACAACTGTGTGATTAAAACAACTTTGATGAAATACAGAGATCTGATTGGCCCTGTCTTATGATAGTTGTCCTTGATTTTTTTTTTATTTATTGGTTTAATTTCACAAGAAAAATATTTATCTTCATTAATTCTGGTTGTTTTATCTTCTTTTACCTTCTCATAGAGAGAAAGTATTGTAATCGCGCACAATTTTGACCTAGATATTATGTTTCGTGTAACCTTGAACTAAAAAAAATGGGGTTCAAAATTATTCTGCAATAATGTTATACCTGGGGCTACGGCCAAAACAGTTTAGTGGATTTCCTTCAAACTTGATATTTAGATGTTAAATAGTCAAACCTCAATGATAAATCTTCATTTTAATTCTAGCTCTTTAACTAAGCACAGTTAACAAATACTTTTTTTTTTTTTTTTTTTTT